>PVHY01018098.1:0-29975 GCA_004024945.1 Uropsilus gracilis
AATGAAACCAGGGATAATAAGAAGTGCTACAAATCATGACTTAAGAGCTGGAGGTGAGAGTTAGATTTCCTATTCTACTTCATGAAGTGTACAACATAGAGAGATTTCATCTCTAAACATCAAAGTACAGAAAAGTTAAGTAAGATATAAACAGCTCCTTTGCAATCTGTTTGGATTCAGGAGTGTTCTGGCTGAAAACACCAGAAGTTCACCATAAAGGCCGATACATGGAGGAATTTGAATGAAAAAAATGTTAATAACAAGTGCTACATATCATGACTTAAGATCTGGAGGTGATATGGACTTACATCCTATTCTACTCAGGCTAAGAAACTGGCCTGACAAGGGAGGTTTCTGAAACTGCCAGATAACGGAGGCTTTAGAAATTATGCTGCCTCCTTACCTTTCTGTAGCTAGCAGACATGGTTTTAATGGAGGCCAGGCAGATAATCCTGGAAGATCCATCATAAAGGTCAAAGCAGACCACATATTTCCACTAAATGCAGAACATGTCACATCACACCAGTCAGAGCTACACTTGATATTAAAGTGGCTATGTGCAGCAGATAGCTCTGTAGCAAAAAGCAATATGGGGAAAAGGATACTCTATTGCAAAAATGCAATAATTACTTCAGGAGGCAGAGTGTAGCAGCATAAAGCCATAGTGCAGCTTGGGGTCAACTTGATCCTAAACAAGTTAGTGGAATCCACACAGGGCCATCCAGCTCCGTACTCATGTTCACTTCAAATATCTTCCCCGCAAGATACTGGTTATTAACCACATCTTTCTACTCTGGTTCCACCTTCTGACTTACCTAGGCCCACCAGACACTCAGAGATGTGAGGGGGGAAGGAAACCAAATCCATAATAATACCTTCTAAGGAAAAGATGGGGAAGTGGAAGACAAGCTGGGATTGATCTAGCTGTGTCCATGGTTAGGTCAGTTCTTGATTTAGTGATCAATCTATTATTTCCTTGAGCAAGGTAGAAAAGAGGTGGTAGGATAATTCATAAATTTGGAAATACACCTACCTACCTACCTATCTACCTTTATCCATTCCATTCCTATAAGTATTCAATCAAGATATTTATGGAGTATCTACCATAAGCTTAAAGGAAGGCACGGAGTATTCACTCAATGAATAGTAACAAAGTACAGTGGGGCTCAGGTCAGTATGGAAAAGAACAAGAACATGGTAGATTCAACTGGAGAGCTCAATAATGGTCATAATAGAGCAAATTTAAAGTTGAAGATGATAGGTGTGTTGAGCTTAAATTATGTAAGGCAACAAGAGTATGCAGTGTACCTACCATACATTAAATATTTAATTGTCTTTACATTTCCAGTCCTTCTGACTAAGCATAACAAAATGGTACCTCAACTTAATGCTAGCATTTATTCTATGTTACTTTGTCACAGTTGAATGTGGGTTGGATTTTTTGATCACTGGTAAGCCTCTCTGTACACAGGTTTGTAAAAGCATAGTGAACATGGTGACAATATCCAGCATATCTATGACATTTTTACTATATTGTATTAGGCAAATATTCAGCAGCTTATCAGAGCAGGCCAGAAATAGAGTAATGAGAACACAGTTCCTAACATATTCCCCCTCCCCTTTTTTTACAGCAAATATGAGAGAGCTACTGTTAGGCCTTGAATCAAACACGGCTCAGCACAAACACCCCAGACACAGGAAGGTAAAGAAGTAGTTTATTATGAAAGCTCAGCTGAGGGCTACTGACTCAAGGGGAACTCAGCGTCCCAAGTGCTCATTTGCAGGTCTTTTTATATCATTTTGCGAAGCTCAGGTTACACATTTGCATCCTTATTCCAAAACCAAGCAGAGGTAAAACATGGCAGACATATTTAGACACATACATTAAATTTACAAGCACATGTGCTGGGTTATATACCAGGCAGGAGCTGCTATCTATTTGTTCTCCTTGGGAGGAGGGAGCTGCCTGTGCCATTAGGGGAGGAGACACTGTTTACTTTGGTGGTGCTTAATGTGAGACCCAGTCCAAACTCTCTGCTTCCCATCACCCCCCCCCTTTTTTGGAAGAAGAGGAGGTCATCAGACCTAATCCTCTGGGACATTTAAGTGCCCCAGGATCTCAAATAGTTGCTTTAATACCAACAAAAAAAATTTTTTTTTAATTTTTGAGTCAACGTATCAACTCATTGACTCCTCAGAAGCAATGGGCAGGTACCCAGAAGACCACCCCTCTGCACTGTTAAAAAGACAGAGGTCACATAATCCATGGAGGCATTTAGCACCTCACAGCCCAGATAGGAATTGCTTACCAGCTCTCCCACCTGGTGCTGTGGGATGGCATCTCCTTTCCCCTCTCTCTATCCCCCCCCTTGCTTGATCTCAGAGTGCATTCCCCAGTCCCCAATGCTGTTGCCACAGAGAGTCTTTATTTTTCTTTTACACTGAAGACTGCGCAGCCTGTTGGAGGGCCAGTCCACACTAGTCACCAAGGTGAGGGTGAGAAGATTGTCATCAGGCTTGCTGGAGTCTCCAAAAACCTCCCAGACAACTGGATGAGTCCAAGTTGTAATGCCTGAAGGGGCTCTAGAAGGGAATGGTTAACAGCCATGACCTTAGTCTACAACTTAAAGAGGAGAGGGTGACTTCCAAACAGGATTTTAAAGGGAATAAAACCATGAACATAATGTGTACATAATACTTGCAGAGCACGAAGGAAAGAAGACTCCTTTTTTTTCTGCCAGTGTCTATAAGCAATTTAGCCAATATCATAAAAGTGCGATTAATTAATTTTTACCCCTGCCCCAGCTTTGTGGTTGTTAAGCATAATGCAAACTCTACCTAACTTACAATGCTGGGATACTTGAGTTCATTATTTGGGCTATGAAAGCAGGGCATTTCCAGAACCAATAGCAGTTGGTAAGCTGAAATGAACTATCGTTTGGATTAACATTTTAACAGTTATCTGAGCCATCTCATTTTGGGTAGGAAAAGCCTCTACATATCTCAGACAAATATTTGCAAAACTTAATCAATGGCAATACCTTTGAAACCCGGTTAGACTTTAGCAAAGTCCATTTTCCATGGGCTCCTCTGTACCTAACTCTGGGACCTCTAGAATATACCCCTTGGTTTACCTGTGCATGAGTCACATACCATCTGACAGAGTCCTTTTATAACCTTGTAGTTTTCAGGTGGTGCTTTTTAGACCCGATGGATTAGCATCCTCCCAGTATCTCTGGCCATAGGATCCTCTGATTCAGTTGTGTCATTTATATGTGTCCATCTCTGTGTCCAGGCTGGCCATTCGGAATCCTTCCATGGAGTGGTAGGGCAGAAGAGGCAGGTGTGTTTATGGTAGGGGCAGGACTGGCAAAATTTCCATAGACCCCCTGGTCTTAAGGCAGCTTTACAAGCAGCAGGATGGCTTTTAGTAGGCCCAGGACTTTTTTCCTTTTTAATATCCCGTCTCCCTGATGTTAACAGTCCCTTCTTTTTATAGAGCATTCTATGAACATACATGATCTTAAAGACATACTTGCTCTCAACGTGAATATTAGCAGTTTTTTTTTTTCCTATTATCTGAGACCTGGGCCAAAGGTATGAGTTTAACCCTCTGTGTCAACACACCATGGCCTAAGGTTTGTACCTAAACAGTTCATTCCAAGGTAACCACCACAGTCCCTCATACTTGACTCCTGCTGAGGGCTGGATGGCCCAGGCAATGAGTGATGTGGGCATTGGAGAGCCACCCTGAGAAGTGCTCCTGAGAAGAGACTCAATCACATAGGGTTTTACGATGCACAGGTCTTGCCCCAACATCCTGCAATCACCCAGAGACAAGCAGACCATCCAACCACAACATAGTCCAATCTTTTTGAGAGGTCAACACTTTCTTAGTTATGTCCTTGTTTTTATCCACAGAGATGGGATGGCCTATTGGCATCAGAGGTCTTAGTTAGAGCTGCCTTAACAGTTTTTCAAAGATTTGCTGTTTGGCTTTGGACCCTTCCCAGGGGAGTCCTGGCCCCTGTGCTGGAGTACAAAGGCTTGGCAGGACTAGTCTCTGAAGCAGATGTTGGGTCCTAAGTTTCATCTGCCACTAAGTTTAAACAGTCCTAGGTTTGCACTGGACTTTGTTGCCTTTTGGCCACATCTGACATATTTCTGGCTCCAAAATTCCAGCCGCTTTTATGATCCTCTTTTTATTTTTCTGGTCATCATTTTTTTTTTTTGATGTTTCCTCTGTATGACTCACTTAACTCTTCTATTCCAAGAAACATGTTCCCCCCTCCTCCTCTTCTCTCCCTTCTCTCTTTCTTCTCTCTCTCTTCTCCCTCTCTCTCCTCTTCTCTCTCCCTTCCCTCTCTCCCTTCTCTCTCCCTTCTCTACCTTCTCTTTCTCTCCTCTCCTTGCTTTACATTTTACTTTTACTTTTTTTTCCTCTGACTTATATATACAGTCTTTGATGCAACATATACAATACTTTTTGTAACTTTACAATAGCATATTGATCCCTTTTAATTTTTAGTATCTTGACCATCTTTTTAGTCATTTTTCTTTTTGGGGGGTATTCTTTAAGTAAATACCTTTTGGGCCATCTGAACTAGCTCAGATGAAAGCTTTTCCTTAAATCCTTCTAGTTTTGTAAGTTTTTTATTTCTGATTTTGGGAGAGACTGGTAGAAAAGGTCTAGAGTCTCCTACCTTTATCCAGTTAATATCCTAAGGGTGTAAGACAGAAGAAAACACTTTTCATATGAACAGGGTCATGTCTATTTTTTTCATTCAGATTCTGGCAACTTCTGCTTACATCCTGAGAAAGAAACATATTCTTGGCAGGTGACACATTTACCAATTCAACATGAACATTTTTTTTAAACTTATGACATGCCCACAATTAAAGTCAGTCATTGTGAATGATAGGGTGTGCTACACCCACCCACCCCCCATTGTTTCCTGTTTAAGATTGCAGACTTCAAGGACAGGTATGCTAAAATGTGAGAATGACCTTAGTTGGAATTTCCCTTCAGGGAGAAAGAAGTGGAATGGTCCACAGGTGGTTCCTGGAAGGCGGGAAATCAGGATATATAGAGTGTGAAAACAAAGAGAAGGATCAGTGGCCAATATGGAGATCGGATACAGAGGTTCAATGGAGGAGAGATGGGAATCGGCCATCTTGTAAAGATGTGAGCCTTGTGGACTTGACCAGGGCCTGGGGACCTGCAACCCTTGGCTGACCTGGACTAGCATCAAGTGTGCTAACAGCATTTAAAAAGTTTGCAGATTTAAACTCCGTGTTAGATTTTGTTATGCTAAGTTTCACTTGTGTCTGTGAGAGGCCGTGTAAAAGACAGGCCTGAAAAGAAAGTGAATTTGGCTGGGTCCAGTACCATAAATTTCCTGCTACATGAAAATGACAAGGAAAAGACAGCGTGGAAGACAAGGAATGATAGGGTGTGCTACCCCTCCCCCCATTGTCTCCTGTTTAATTGTAGATTTCAAGGACAGATGCTAAAATGTAAGAATGACCTTAGTTGGAATTTCCCTTCAGGGAGATGCAGGCGGAGAAAGAAGTGAAATGGTCAAAGTGAAACAGGTTTCCTGGAAGGTGGGAAATCAGGATATTTATAGGGTGCGGAAACAAAGAGAAGGATTCAAATTTGGGTGGAGAGGCAATATGGAGATTTGATAGAGAGATTCAATGGAGGAGAGATGGGAATCAACCATCTTGTAGAGTAAAGATTTGATCCATGTGATCTTGGCCATGTGGCCACCAGTGGCCTGCAACCTTTGGCTGGCCCAGGCGTGCTGAATGCACTTAAGGAGTTTGCAGATTTAAACCCAACGTTGGAGTTTGTTTTGCTGAGTTTAACTTGTGTCTGCAAGAGGCCATGCAAAAGTTAGGCCTGAAAAGAAAGTGAACTTGGCTGGGTCCGGTACCATGAAGTACCTGAAGATGACAAGGAGAAGGCAGCGTGGAAGACAAGGAGGAGCACGCCAAAGGAGCGCCCCAAAGAAAGATGTCTTCAAACACGTGGAGAGGAACTCTGACTGACTGACACTTGTGAGATGATCAGGACTGAGAGACTGAGGATTTTTGGGCAATCTGGGAAAAGACTTTGGACAATGCTGAGAAAGGTTTTGGACAATGTTAAAGTCATCGGAGTTTTCCTTGCATGTTTCTTATGTTTCTTATTAAAATAATTAGAAAACCACTTTGTTAGTTAAATTAGTCTGCACTAATAGTCTTGCATTGGCTTAGTATTTTAGTTAAAAAGGCTAGAAATAGTAAAAAAAAAACCCACAAGAGTTTAAACTGTGTTTTTAAGTTTTTCTTTTCAGGTCTAAAAAAGGGGGAAAAAAGCAGAGAGAAGCTGGTAGCTTATGTTTGCACATCAATAGTAGGCAAGTACAGTAGTTAAGGTAAAGGCTGAAAGTTAAGGTAAAGGTTAAAGGTAAACAGCCAGCTTGTAGGCTGCTTCCTAAAAAGAGAAGCAGGCATAGGTGTGTCTTTTATGCTAAAGACAATTGTTTATGTAAACTGTTTAGAGTCTCCTTCAAGTAAAGAGAAGCAGGCAAATAGGTGTAACTATAAAGGTAAATGCCAATATAACTGCTTATAGCCTGCTTATAAAAAAAAAAAGCAGGTCTGTATGTATGTGTTTCAAAGTCAGAAAGTCCTTTGTATTCGCCTTGTTTCAATAGCCTTGTCTAAATAATGAAACAAAGTATGACTTTACAGGTTCTCCTGGGCAGTATACACCCCACTAGGCATGATGTCAAGATCTATTCAATATAAGTTCCATCTGCAAGGAAAACTCAGAGACATATAGAACATGTTTTACCAACTACATCCAAAACTTTTTATCCTATCTGAATGGCATACTGTCTCCTGGAGGGATAAGAACAAGTCATTAACATAAGGATAAACATTATTGTCCTTTTTTTTTTAGAATTAACTTTAAGTCTTTTTACTCTCTTGATATTGATCTCTTTTTTTTTCTCTTTTTTGGTGCCTTTTCCACTTTAATATGGTGGATTTAAGGCTTGATTCCAGCAAGCTTGACTGCTATTGGGGTCACCAGCTGTATTTCCCACAGGCTAGTCTACCCCTTTAGCTAACTGAGCTGCTGTGTTTTTGTTTTTCAGGTTTTCAGTAGAATCTAAAAATTCAGTTTGAATGAATGTCCAGGAACTCTAAAGAGCAGAATTTTAACAAATGTATTGAAATCGGGTGCAAAAGGGCAGAAGCCTCTAATCAACAAGCCACATTCAAAATGCCGCCTGTGCACCATCTGCTCCTAGCAATTGCCAGTGAAATGCAGTTCAACAACAGGGTTTGCTAACAAGGGAATATAAGAGCAACCAACCAGCATCATGATACCATTCATTAGTTACATTAACTAGGATTATAACAAAAGGTGGTTGAGATATCAAAGTTACTGTGTTAGCCTTACTGTCATTAGCATAAATATAAGAGGATACATTACAATCATAGTGAAACAGGGCGACCAGATGACTTTTTGACTTTAACTGTAACACATACAGGCCTGCTTCCCTCTCCGAAGCAGGCTACAAACAGGCCATTCACCTTTAACTTTAACTTTAACCTTGAACACCTCTGCCTGCTTCTCTCTACAAAGCAGGCTCCAAACTGTTCACTAACACTTGCCTTTAACTTAAGTAGACACACCTATGCCTGCTTCTCTCTCAACTAAGCAGGCTGCAGGCAGTTACATAAACAATGCCTTTACCTTGAACTTTAAGTAGATACACCTTTGCCTGGTTCTCTCCCTAGGAAGCAGGTCACAAACGGTTCATTAGCATTTACACTGATCCCCTTTACCATTGATATGCAAAAACCAAGACTGGGCACAGTGGCTTGTGCCTCTAAGCTTCAGCCTATGAAGCGGCTGGGACTAGGGATCATGGTTCGAGTCCCGCCTGGGGCCTGTAGTGAGACCTGTTTCCAAAAAAATAGCTGGGCGTGGTGGCACGCACCTGTAATCACAGCTACCTGAGAAGCTGAGACTGGGGATTGCTTGATTGAGTCTGTGGTACCCTGGCAACATGAGTCAGTGGTTCCACAGGCAAAAATCATGAGACCCAGTCTCAAAACAAAATAACGAACAAAAAACAAAGCAAAAGCCAGCCAGCTGCTCTCTGCTTTCAGCTCCAAAAACTGCAGAAGAAAAAAACCTTAAAAACATAGTTTAAACTCTGTAGGTTCTTTCCACCATCCCCAGCCTTCTCAACCAAAATACCAAACCAATACAAGACTATCAGTGCAGATTAATTTCTTTCTAACAAAGTGATTTCCTAATAACTACAAGAGAAACATGTAAGGAAAACTCTGATTACTTTAACATTGTCCAAAACCTTTCTCAGCATTGTCCAAAGTCCTTTCCCCAGATTGCCCAAAAATCCTCAGTCTCTCAGTCCTGATCATCTCACCAATGTCAGCCAGTCAGAGTTCCTCTCCATGTGTTTGAAGACATCTTTCTTTGGGGCGCTCCTTTGGCATGCTCCTCCTTGTCTTCCACTCTGTCTTCTCCTTGTCACCTTCAGGTAGCAGTACTCCATGGTAACAGACCGAACCAGGTTCACCTTCTTTTCACGCCTAAGTTTTGCACAGACCCTTCCCTACACAAGTCAAACTCAGCAAAACATTTGAAAATGCTGCACTTTGGAATTAGGTGTAATAGATCCTAACACCTGCATGGAAACTTTTGCTGTGTTAATCAGTTATATGGATGCCCTGAATGAGGGATTAAATTGTAAAAGTAATTTCTGAAAGAAAATATTAATGTACCACATAGGTGTTGGGGGGGAGGGGCAGAACAGAAAATGTATTTGATATCATTGAGAAATTGCGGCTACTTTTTTTTATTATTTAACTCACTTCAAGGTTGTAAAATTTGCTTTGAAAAGAAGAAAGTAAAGAAGAAAAGGTGGTTAAATTCTGAAAAAGATCTGTGTGTATGTGCAAAATAATGTTTTCATTCAATTTAAATCAAACCACTTGTGGAAAGGTCAAGCATACCCATGCTTGGCCTTTCGAAAGGCACTTACTTGTGAAATGTCAGAAGAAGGGAGTCAGGACCAATGCTAAACATGTTAAAGACCTGATTATAACAACAGATCAACTAAAAATGAGTTCAGTCGTGGAATCAATTCCACTTAAAAGTCATTATGGAGCAAAAGAAGAAGCCCCTTCACTTTTAGAGTTTGAATTCTAGAGGTTTGCCAGATGCTAAACAAGACTAGAATAGATTACAAAGGGGGCTGTGAAGGAAGTCAACTGGGTGCTATTGATGTTATTTTCAAGAAAGTCATTTACTAGGCTGACTTTAACACCCTGGGTAATTCCAGGTGTCCACACACAGCAGACTTCTTACAAGGGCATTGTTCCTTCACCTAGATGAACTGCTGCCACAGCCAGGGTGGGATAGAGGGCATTTTCCACACCAGTGTACTTTGTTTCAAATGCTGTCTTCCCGAGTGAGTTGCTCACCTCCCAAAACCCCTGGACAGAAATTTGGAGTCATCATTGACTCAGGGCAGCTCTTCTCGAACAGTGAGTAAATGGACAGTGCTTAGAGGAAATGACAACATTTCAGAATAACCAACTATGAAATATCTCCTCAATCACACTCTACCCTAACTTAAGCTCATTTTCCAGGTCAGTGACTCTTCTTTGAAGGGGTGTGGCCAAGGAGAAGAAGAATCTCTCTCAGACTTTTGCTTTGAGGAGGAAGAGTTTGGCTTGCTAGAACTGGACCAACATTTTTAAATTTCCCAGACCTGGCCCACTGGCTCCGTTGGAAAGTTCTGAGTCCCCACTGCCGACTCTCATGTCTTGTAATTTCCCTATCTACCCCTGGGTCGCCCCTGGGTACATGGAGCTCGGAGCCACCCACATACGCAGTCCAAATCCTGTGTCTATAAAGGGGGAAAGGGAGTCCTGCTGCAGGTAGGTGGTGTCGTTGCAGGGAAGGAAGGTTTATACTTTGATGGTTCTGAAGATAGGGCTTGTCTAAGACTAACAAAGGTGGCATCACTGGTGGTGATGTCAACAAAGGGTGTGACTTGAGGTGGGGGAGGGGCGCTCATTGCTAAGTGCATGTATCTCCGTGCTGCCCTAGCAGTTTGACTACTGCTCAGAGAGCATTGCCTACTGTGTTGGATCACTTTGACCTGCAATTTCCTTGTGTCATGTCCTGGCTATGCCTTTGGGCCCTGGAGCTTCTTGTAATTTGGCAGACCTTATGGCTCCAAACTTAGCCTGGCTAATCCCGATCCGGACCTGATTGAATCCAACCCCCCCAGGACCTACCTGGTCCTGGTCATCATCTGACTTTACCCAAAACCCCAAAAGATTCACTAAACCCCAGCAGAACAAGGGGACTTTAATTACCTGGAATCCTCTACTCTGCCTCAGCAGTTGACTGGGAGGCTAAGTCCCTCCCTGGGCACAGGTGTTGGAGAGCTGTCACCCGAACCAGCTACTTCATCAATTTGCTACTTCACTTCAGGACCTAAATGACAAGACAACCCGATATCAAAGCCCCCAGGAGTGATTACAATTGGAAGTTGGCTTAAGAATCAGCCCCTAACTCCACCTCCTGGACTCAAAGGCAGGATACCCACTCTAGATCTAGATCGGCCTGAAGACCAACAATCATAAAATACCTATTCTACCTGTAGCTTGTCAGAGGTCAAAACCAACAAGGCAGATATTCTCATTTGCAATGTAGCTGAACATCCAAGATTTGCCAAAGTTGTTGGAACTCCAGCCCATTTTCCAAAAACACCGCATTGGCTGTCTCAGCAGTCGCAGGATGATTAAATAGATACTTGCATGGATGCCATTTATCCTGAGTACAGTCAATCTATAGTCTGACTGGGAGTCTCAGAACAAGGTCCAGAGCCTCAGGAGGGTGAACTTTTATCACAGCAAGAGGCCTCTATTCAACTGAATCTACTGACTCTTTTTCACCCCAGCTCAGCAACCAGAATTCCCTGAAGAAATAGAGTCAATTCAGCTGGAGTCCTCATATCAGTCTCCAGAGGTGATTAGGCCTTTTGGAAGTTCTGCAATATTACACACAGTTGTACCTACATAGTCTCCCAAGGAATCAAAATCATCTCCATTTCAACAGGAAGAACCAGATGAAGCTTTAGATACTCTCGCAGACGCTGAACCATCTTCACTCCTGCGGGAGGCCCTCTCTCAGTCTGCCATTGAAGAGGATTCTTCTCCCACCACTCAGGAAGCTCCAAGGCAACCTTTAGAGTCATCTACAGGGATATCCCAACCACTCATGCATCATATGAAAAATGATTCATCGCTAAGTCAGAATGAAGCTCAACACTCAAATTTGGCCAGCGTCACCATCCAATTTGTTTCTCTCTCACTATAACCCCAGAGGTCACTAAAGGGAGCAAAACATCACCAGCCCAGCTGCAGACCCTAAGTGAATCTCCAGTGCTTCCTGAGGAGATTGAATCTTCCGACCAACAGGAAGCCAGAGCTCAGCCTCCAGAAGAGCTGCCTGAGGAGGCTGAACCTTTTCCAGTTCACAAAGCTCTAACTCTGTCTCCAGAGCACCCTGAAGAGGAAGAACTTGAGCACTCCAGTTCAGCATGAGGCCGCAGCTCAGCCTACAGGGTCGTCTGTAGAGGTTGGAGCACCCCTATCAGTTCCTGAGAAGAAAAAGCTTCCATCTCCAACTCAGAAGCGTTGAACCTTCCCCTGTCCAAGAGGAAGCCCCAGGTTGGCCTGCAGAGGTCTCTCAGACAGTGGAACCATATTCACTCCCTCTTGAGGCTCCAGCAGTGCCAACATTGTCCTATCTCATTGCCAAAAGCTATGTCTTTAGTACTTACTGCAACTCCAGAGTTCCCATCCTGATATGATGGGAGCACTTTTACTACCTCAGAAGGCCTCAGCTCAGCTTCTGGAGTCTCCTTGGCAGGTTAAGCCTTTAAATGATCAGCAGCAGTCAGATCAAAATTCTGTGACTTCTGGGGAGACTGAGCCTTCTCCAACCCAGCAGGAGCAGCCAATTCAACCTCCTGAGCATCCTGAAGTAGTTTCATCAGGTCACCATATCCAACATTCAAACTTGTCCAGTGTCATTGTTAAATTTCCAACAGTGCATGTTACTATGATGGTGAACGCACTACAGTGGTGGGGCCTACAACTCAGCACAAGGTAATTGCTCCACCCTCTGTGCCTCTTAATGATGTGGAAACTATACCTGCAGGAGGCTGCAGCCCAGTTTCCTCAGAGCACTGAGGAGGTTGAACCTTCCACCATCCAAGAAGTGACTCCAGCTTACACTTCAGAGCTCTCTAATGAAGTTGTAGTACCTGCTCCAGAGCAGATGGAGGCAACTTCCACAGATCAGGATCAGGTTAGGCTTCCAACATTGTCCTATCTTACTGCCAAACCTATGTCTTTGGTACGTATTGCAACTCCAGAGTTCACTGACAAGATTGAAATTTCTGAACCCCAACAAGAGCTGCCAGATAAACTTGAAGTGTCTTCTGAGCAGTTGGGACATTCATCAGTCCAGCAAGATCCGTATCAGCAGGAAAATTCAGTTGTGCCTCAAGTGGATGTGGAACTTAGTCCAGTTTTGCAGGGGGATTCAACCCAAGTCTAGAGCCCAGTGAGGAGGCCAGAGCGCCAGTGTACCCAGAGTCCCCTATGAATATTGTAACTCAGGCTGAAACAAGTGAAGCTCAACATCACATGCTGCCTCATATCACAGTCAAACCTTTGGTTCTGAGGGATACCATAACTCCAGGGCACACCAAGAAAGTTAAATGACTCCAGTGCAGCAGAACAATCCTGTTGGAACACCAGCTCCCCCTGGGAAGTTCCAAACTCTTTACCAATCTGCAGAATCCCCTGAAAAACTTGGGATTTATGCAGGCCAACAAGAGGCGATAGCCCAGACTCTGGATCCCCCTTAGAATGCAGGAATTTCTTCTGTCCAACAGAAGTCCCCAGATGAACTATCAGAGTCTCCTGAGGAGACTGAGCCACCTGAAGCTGAGCTGAATGTATCAGCTTATCCCCCAAAGTCCAGTGAAGTGGTCTAACTTCCAACCCAGCAACAGGCTCCATCTCATTCTCCATTTTCTCAGGAGGACACAACACTATCTTCTGAGTCCCTGAATGAGTCTCTATCTCATCGAGAAACCCCATATCAGTTTCCAGGGCTGCCCAAGAAAGTAGAGTCTTCTCTTCCTCAGCTTCACAGACTAGCACAATGGTCAATGCTCCCTGCAAAGGTAACACCATCTTTAGTCATAAAGTAAGCTCAAGCTCAACCATCTGAGGCAGAACACCTTCCAGTGCTCCAGGAACCCCTAGTGCAGCCTCTAGAGAGCCCTGCGAATTGGAATCCTCTCCAGGTCTGCAAGAGTTCCCTATAGAGTCTTCAGAGCCCAATATAAAGACAACCTCCAGTTGAACAGGAGTTTCCAACTCCTCTGGAGCCTGCTAATGAGGTAGAAACTCCTCTAGCCCTGCAGGCTGCAGTTCAACTTTCAAAGCCACAACCTCCAGTCCATGGCAAAGTGGCAGTTCCACCTTCAGGCCAGTATCAAACTCAGCATTTCAGACTTACCCTGTGTCACTGTTAAATCTTTCACACTGGAGCTTATATAAGTCTCGAACCCACTATGGAGACAGAAGAGTCTACAAACCTCCAGGAGAATACACCTCTAAAGTACCGTAAAGGAATTCCTCCATATCTAGAGCCGCTGGGTGACTTGGCATCCAGCCTTGAGTCAAGTCACAGTGATCCTTCAGATCTGGGACTTAACACGACTTCAGAACCCAGTGAAGGTGAAATTTCTCCAGCCATACCACAAGAACTGTTAACCACAACTTGGCTTCCAGGGCCACAATTTACCCAAACCAAGGAAGGTTGATGTCAATGTTAATCAGTGAGTCCAGGTTTTCGAAAGGCTTTTAGAGTACTTAAATAGGACTTTCTTATCACTGTCTGCTCAGATGCCCCCAGAGACCCAAGTTAAGAATACTTATTAAGATCTTTTTCTTTGCTCATCTCACTTATAACAAGTCACAATCACTTATAACAATGATTTATTTCAGAGAGGACTTAAGCTTTCAGCATTTCAAGCAGAATGATTTCATAAAGAGGTAACAACAAAGATGACATGGGCACAATCCTCGAACAAACCCTGGGTACCGGGCGCCGGGTCAGCCTGTCCCCAGGATGCACTGAAAAAGACCAGCGTGGGAGGGGGATCTTATTTCACAATCAAATCATGGAGTGAATGTCATTGTTAAAATTAGAACAGAATTTAAAAATCATTTCTCCCAAGCTTATATTTTACATGAGTAAACAAAGGTCGAGAAGGGACAGGACTTAACAGAGATCATATAAAAATCAGTGTGAAAGCAGATAACACAACCCAGATTTTCCAGGTGGAGATAGTGAAACACTGATATATGAGAAGGGAAGCTTTTCAAACTAGTGGGGGTAATATGCACCAGTTTGAACATAGCATTGAGATAACTGTCAGGACTTTATAGAAGAAAATAAAATTAGAGTACTACCTCATTTTTTGTACTATAATGAAATCCAGAGCAACTTAAAAAGTGTAAAAATTTTAAAAAGTGTAAAAAAAGTGAAAGTTATAGACATACAAGAAAATAAAATAATGGATTAACAATTTTATAATCTTGCAGTAGAGGCCCTAAAGGAAAGTCATTTCTTGACTACATAAAATGCTTATACTTCTGCACCAAAAAAAAGTTAAAAAAAAAAACACACAAAACATCTTTACTGACTATTAGCCATATATTTGTTAGACAAAGACCAATTTTCTTACTATAAAATAAGCTTCTACAAATCAATAAGAAAAAGCACACAACACAGTAGGAATCCTAATGTCCAATAAATAGCTCTGAATATTCTCAATTACTCTCATAATTAAGAACATACAACATTATATTTATCAAATTATATCACCATTAGAATATCACTTTACATCCTTATCATTTTGGCAAAGTATTTAAAATTTACTAATACTCTTGTTAAAGATGAGCTGAAGCGAGCACTTTCAACATACTTGTGGGCAAGGAAATTGACCCAAGTTTTCAGAAGAACGATGTAGGAAAGTCTACTATCCCTGTGTACAGTGAGGGAGTAGCAATTTTGGTTTTAGATATATATGCTCTCTTGTGGAGGTCCAGAACTTCCTTCCTGATGGATAGGCACAATTTTCTAAAACTCCAAGGGTCCCCCCATCAGAAAGACAGAGTAGTTATAACTTCCAGCAGAGATATTAATGGAAAACTCATAGATTATTACTATCCTTGCTTCTCATTTCAGCTCTGATTCACTGTTGAAGGGTAGTTCTGGAATATTCCTCAGAAATTTCTCACCCATTGCTTCTGTTGCACTTAGGATCCCTATGAGTCATCAGGATTCTTCAGGAGTATGAGTGGCAACTTGGTGAGGAGGGCTCCTTGTCACGCTGAACTCTGGGGATCAGAGTTCTAGGTTTTCCACAAACATAAATTCCAGGACTAGAGACTGCCCCATCTTGACAGAATGCAGGTCCAGTCTCTGTCTTTCATGCACTGGAAACCATAGAGTCTCTGGCCATCAGGAAACATTTCCCAGATAGTCTGGGGGTAAAGGAAGCAGCATTCTGATAAGACACCTGATTCCTATCAGAATGGCTAGAGTTGGAACTTCCTGTAGATGCAGCTATGTTCCATGTTTTGAAAACTTGAGTTACTCCATGTCATTTTTGCATTAGTAATTATTTTCACTACCAGAAAAAAAGCCAAAGGGAATTTCCACTTTCACAAGAAAAAAGTGGGAAGCAAAGCTAGCCTTCAATATTTGGGATTTTTTTAACAATAGCTGTTCTAAAGACAAGGATACCCTGAGGGCGTGACCTGCCAGTGTCCTTCCCAGAAACTCCTTTATCCAGACATGTCTTTGTCACATCCTGCTTTATCCCACATGGCTTTAGTTTGAGATTCTATTTAGTGTGATTTGATATTGTTGGGGGTCTGAGGATGCTGAAAAGTTTTTCTCATACAAATGAATGATGGTTGCTTCTCTTTTCACCCCTTTAACCACAAACATTTTCATGGGAGAATTTCTATTTCAGATAATGGGGGAAACCTATACCAGTAATTTCTGATTTCTTGTCTGGTCAGGCCAGACAAGACCACCTAAGTGTTAGGGTCAGCTGTTCCCTGAGCTGTCTCAATGTCCCCACTTCCCAAGAGAGGGAAGAAGTGCAGTGTTCTGGATACTGGTTACTCTTCCCCTTGCTAGGCCATGGTAAGTGCCACCAGTACCATCACAACAATTCCCCTCAATTCGGAATCTCAGGGAGAAAGTAGATGAGTGCAGGAAGAAATGGGAAGAGGAACAGAACTCTCTATCTCCCAGAGAGGCCTCTGCCCTAAAACTTTCCTGGAACTTTTTCATTGCCTTCACTCTACCTCCAAATGGGTGCAAATTTTAGATGTATTGCTTGAGATGTGCCTCAGAATAAGAACAACTGGAAACTGCCATCACTGAAAAAAATTCAGCTTATTTATTGCAGGGCTGTTCTTATGCCAGCACTGCAATCTATGGGGATTTGCCTTTTCAGAACTAGTTGAACAAGTGTAAAAAGAGAGCCTTTGTATTATTGTTTGTAGGCATGACAAACTGGAGATAATGCACAGATGTAAGAGTGGTTCATAATGTCACCACATCAAAGGGTGTCATGTCATACAAAGAAAGAGGTAGATTTATTTCTACTGATGTGGAAAGTTGTACAAGTTTCTTTAATAAGAAAAATCAGAGCAAAACAGTATTATAATATCATCTTTTATCATTTTTAAAAGGTACTCTATGAAAATAACAAATATTATATGCAAGGTACTCTTGAGAACACCACCTATATTAATACCCATAGCATCTCTATAGGATGGGCATTCATTTTACATACAGGAAAACTGAGGCATAGAAAAGGTATATAAAAAGCTAGCAGGGACTAAGAAATGTAGTTGTAATCTAGACAGGATGGTTCCAGAGCATGTTGGCACCATACAAATCTGAGTCTTTCTGTATATATGAGTATGCTTATGTTTGTGTAAAAAGAAACCCAAGAAAACATTTTTTAACTCTAGTTACCTCAAGAGTCAAGATTAAAAAACTGAAGGAATAGAGAAATTTTACTTTTTTATTATATGCCTTTCTATACTACTTGACTGTTTTTACAATGAGTACATATTATTTATAATATCTATCCACACATATCCATGCATATACAAATATACACCTGCAAATAACTATAATGTGCATTCATTGGCTTGTTTAGAATGAATCTTCAGACTTGGACTGAAACCACCACCTAGTTTAAGTCTACTCCCACTTATCCTACATTAATTTACAAAATCCTACTCATCTTTGATTCATTCATCATTCATTCATTAAATTTCCTCTGGATGCCAGGCCTGACCATGCATGTATCACCAGCTAAGACAAAGTCTCTGGTGCAGACTCTCCCCCACAAACACCTTTGGCACTTTATACTCAAACTGAATACCTTGACAACACTAAACTCTTAGCCATTCCCCGCTTATATATATCTATCACTGGTTCTCCTCTGTCCCTTCTTCCCTGATGGGTCTTATACAGCTATTCATTCCTGCCCTCACATGTTGAGTTCTTATTTATCTTTGAATATCTCAGTCCAAGAGTCACCTAAGCCAGGTAACTTTCCCCAAGCTCCTCACTGTCCTTCTTTCCACCAAAAAAGAACCTGATACCATTCTTGCCAGCACAGACTCTGGGAGTCATTCAGTATCAGGACTTGACACCTTGATTTTAATCTCCTAGTAGATGCACCTGTACTCCTTGGCTCAAAGAGAGATTTGTGTTCCTCCTCACTTCCCAAACGGTTAACATTAGAGCTGAAACTGCATAGATGCTTAAGAACATTTGGAAAGTAATAGAAATACTAAGTTCTAGTTAGTCCCAGACCGGGCACGGTGGCTCATGCCTGTAAGCTTCAGCCTATGAAATGCAGCCAGGTTTAGGGATCGCGGTTCGAGTCCCGCCTGGGCCATAGTGAGACCTAGTTCCAAAAAAATAGCTGGGTGTGGTGGTGCACGCCTGTAATCCCAGGTACCTGGGAAGCTGAGGCTGGGGATTGCTTGCGTCTGTGGCACCCGGGCAACAAGAGCCTGTGGTTCCATGGGCAAAAATAGCGAGACCTAGTCTCAAAACAAAACAAAGTTATAGCTAGTCCTATCATATGCCAAGCACTAATCTTAACTGTTTGCATGTATTAGTTCTCAGAGGATCTGTGAGAATCTGTGAGGATCCATCAGAAATTACAATTTCTGATGAAGAAACTATAATTATAATCTCAGGCACAAGATCACTTAAGGTATAGCATGATTATGTCATTTGCTTATCAGTTCACACAGCTAACAAGTAGTTGGAGTCAGATATTAGCCCAGACATGTGCTCCCAAAACTGTGGGCTTAATCATTAAGCTCTTGAATGAAGAGCTAAGTATTCTAATCCCAGGCTTAGTTCCCACTCTTCTCCAGAATCCCAGCACCCATTCCTCAGTAAGCTCTGATTTCAGAATGCAGCATCTTTGAAACTTATACTTATGGGGCACATATATAAGTCATTTCCTTTTTTCCATGAGTGCTACGAGAGACAAAACTGGGCAGTGATCATTCTACTACTCTGGTGCCAAATCCAGAGACTAAAACCCAGGAACTCATACTAGATCTCTTCTGAGTATTTCAGCTGCCAGGGGAGAAAAAGAACTTTAAAATATTATCTCAGCTACTTGACTATGCTTTTTCTTTATAAAGTGACTAATTCTATTTTCTTTTTTTTTTTTTAACATAGTCATGGCATGGTTTCTTTTTTTATTTTTTGTTTTGACTTGTATTTCTTTTTTTTTTAATTTATTTTGTTCTTTAGGTTACAACTTCTACATTATTATTTTTTCTCCCTCCCTCCTCCCTCTGGTGCCCCTTCCATTCTCTCAAACCCCACTCTTGTTTCTTAGCTGTGCTGTGTCCCTTAGTCTCTTTCCTATGTTAGTGTCTTTTCTCTGGGTGCGGGACTGCATTGTTGGGACCAAGCAAATCTTGCTGTTAGATTTTCAGTCTCAAGTTTGTGTTGGGTGGCCAAGTTCTATTCATTTGTGATCTGTCCATGTTTTCTTGCTGCAGGCCGTCCTCTCCAAACCAATCCCATCTCCATTATTGCTTATCCTTATGGCTCTGGTGTCGGACTTAGGGGGTCTTGCCCCCAGTCAGTGTTAGTCGAGAAGTTTCTCTGTGAGTTCATACTTCTGTGAGTGTCCTTTGAAGATCATCTCCTCTGCTTCAGTTTGCAGTTTTGATGTGGGGCCCATTACCCCCTCCTTGGTCATCCTCCTCTCTCCCGCAGTGGGAGGAGGGCGTGTTGTTCTCCTTGAACATTTCTCCAAAATGAAGTCCCAGGTCTTGATCCGGGGGGCGCAAAAGTGCGCATGGTAACTTTGTGTCTTTGGGCTGTTTTGTTTTGGTCTTATATGCACTGGTTCGTTTGGTCATCCCTCTGCTTTGTCCAGTACCAGCTAGTGGGCTGGACTCTTGTCTGGTCCCTCACCCATTTCATGTTGAGGTTGGCAACGCACTAATTCTGGTCCCCTGAGGTTTAGATGGAGTAAGAAGAGAGAAATGGAAAGGACGCCGCCGCCCCCGGCACCCGGCGCTGCGCGGGGTATGCACATGGCTCCCCACGCTCACCACCGCGACCCCCGTTTCGGGGTGCGCCCTCGGCGTGTGCCGACCTCGTCTGCCTCTAATTCTATTTTCTTTGTTCCAGAATTCAAAGCTGCACCAAAGGTCCTCAGAACCATTATGTCACCACAGATGAGTCCTGTAGACAGGATGGAAATCTCCTTTGGAGTCTGATGCATCTAATGTTCTCTCTCTGTCTCTCTCTCTCCTCTTCCTCTCTCCTCTCTACTCTCTGTCTCTCTCTCACACACACACACAAACACACACACAAAAACACACACAGAGTCAAATGCACTCCACCCCTTTATCATACTGTTAGGTGGTAGACATTGTTCTGCTTACAGCTCCCTTCAGCAAAGAACTTATCATCCAGCAGCTAGGAACATACAATTGTGGACAGTCTTTAGCTCTCCCTTCCCCGGCTGACCTGCATACAATGATATACACTGACATGCAATGAACATATATTGACATAGCCAATCAACACAGCAGTGCAATATTCTGGTGCTCTAAACCCAACTGTAGACACCCCTGAATGGCCATCTCCTGTCCAGTTACCCAGTGCTTAGCTGTGGCTGTAACTGACCTTGTATTGCAGCTCGCTCTCATCTGCTAATGCTGCTTCCAGTTCCTCTCTTCCAAAGGTGCCCATTCAAACAGTACACTAAATAACCATCCTACACACTAAATGCCATCACTGAATCTGCCTCTGTGACATTACCTCTGCAATGAGGGAGCATCCCTATCTATTCTTGCATTCAAGAAGCACTTAACAAACCTTCATGTATTAAGTAATAAATTAGAAGATCAAATTCTTCATTTCTGTAATTTGAAGCTCAAATCAGATTAAAGGCAGCTCTTAATTCAGTCAGTGGTACATAGACCAGACAGGCCACAATTAGAGTGGGAGAATCAGTTAATAGAGACAATACTTTCTTTGAAGTCCTTAAAGAAGGACATCGGAGCCACCTAATCTTTTATTTTCATCTATATTATATTGTATCATATTTATCTATCTTATATTTTACCTGTGTGTACTACTCATGCAGAGCAAAGAATGAGTATTCTCATAGGTATTTAAAGAGTTCATTTTGAACACATCTACTTAAGTTAGACAGGGAAAAGACTTCTCCTATAACAGTGTTGTCTCTTTCCATAAGCACAATAATTAAGGGCATTATAAGAAGGCATTTGTAATAACTAGACCCCTGGCCTCTAATTCAGAGATGTGAATCCAGGGAGCTTCCCACTTAACTTTTAAATGTTAGCCTTTTTCATATTGCTTCATTCATTTCATTAGAGCACCAAAGCATCTTCACTCAAACTCAGCTTCGGAAACACCAACATTATATGAATTCTACTTCTTATCTCTGGGAGAAGACAGGCTCCTAAAGACATACATATTGTTGGTTAACTCTGAACAGCTAACAAAGTAGATGTCTGTAAAAGCTTTGATGTCTCCAGTGTACCCATTAGTCTGTCTATTCATTCTCCATACACCTTCCATATCTGGTAAACAGCTCCCCTACCCTTGTCCAGGCTGTAACGACAAGATTCTCCACAAGAGTTATCATGTCTGTGTGTGATTATATCACCTCTGTCAGCACCGTGATTAGGAGAGACCTCACTGTGTGCCACCATGCCAGGCCAGCAAGGTTCACTGTCAATTCGGGCAAACAAAAGATTCATGGAGCCTTTATGATAATCAACATGCCTTTTTTCTAAGACAGGGGACTACATATACACAGGAAGGCAATGAAACAAACTCTCTAAGAGAATCTGAATAGCATCTCTCAATTCCCAGACCCTTTTATATTCTTGAGTGCCCTAGTTCCACAATGGCTACCCTGTTGCATTTATAAGGTCCATCTGTAGTTTACTAACATTTCAAGGTTATGGGCTCTCCTTTGTGTGGAAGGTGAAAAACAGTCCGATTTTAATCCATTTTCCTAGCAACTGAAGGGATTTGCTTTGCCAGCCCCTGCAGAGAACTACAGTAGAGGATACCCTAATGAGGAATAAATATGTGAACAGCAGGGGTGTGTTTTGTTATGTACCCTACAAGTCCCTCACTTCTCTGTTTTCCTGATTTGCAATGAAAGAGATAATAATAGTCATTTGATAATCTGTGTCTTGGGTTGCATTTGGGCTTTTCTCCCAGCATCAGCTCTTCAGTCAGTCATTTATTATTTATTTAATTCCATTGTACAGATGGTGAACATGTGGTGTACAGAGACTTGGACAGGTTCAATAATGCCTGAGGTCACAGCGCCTATCTAATTGGTGGAGCACCTATCTAAGCCTAAGTTTGAGGAACTAGACAGTGATTCTAACACCCCTTCTTAATGGCACCACATGCATTCTCCCAAAAGCACAGTGAAAGACCTTCCAGTACAGTGCCTGCACCCCACAACCCCCAATCAATGCTGGAAGAGAATGGTGCCGAGCAGGGTAGGAATGTTCAGTGGACACTTGCACAAGCAATTGCAGGACATGCCCGCTGCCATCACATACTGAAATCCATTGGTAAATATGGTTCACCTACAGCAAATATGGAGGAGGCAGTGCAGGTCTCCCTACCTAGAATCCTTTACATTGTTATGGTTGGAGTCCTCTTAAGCTCACACAAGACACAAGACCACAGGAGATGCAAAAGCAAAAAGCCTTTTTGATTGTCAGCTCAAGCTGAGTTTTGACCCTAGAGTTACTGACACAGTGGTAATCTCTTGGAGGGAAGAACCCCATCTCTAGAAAGCAAGAGGCTTATATACATTTTTGACAGTGCTAGGTAACTTTTCACATAGATTTTTTTTGACATAGTTACTTTCTCAATGATGCCAGCATGTGGAAAAACCTTGTGACAAAACCTCAGATAATCTATCTTGGTTTAGGGCAGTTACATCTTTCTTTAAGCATTACTCTTTACTCAACATAATACCTCAGATAACCATCTTGGTTTGGGGCAGTTACATATTTCTTTTTACTCAACAACATAAAGATTCTGTCCAGGAGGATTTTCAGGTACTGCCTTGATGCAGCAAACCTGCAAATTCCATCCTGTCATGCCAGGTCTTCAATTTCTGCTTCCTTTGCCTCAGGCAGAAGATTAGAGGCTTTTGTGTATTTCCATCACTCCAGCACTCCAGCGTTAAAGCCTGAGGATAGATCATCTGTCCCCCATTCACTATACACCTACACCTGAACTTCAGGAATTTCTTCTCGGTCACAGGCAAGTCAATGAGCTATGGCTCACCCCCTCTCAACCTCTTCCTAAGGCAGAATCAAAGCCACGATGCCCAAAGCAGCAGTATTTCATTGACAGGTTTATGTAGTCCACACTCTTAACTGACTTAGAAAGCAGGTGAGTGAAGATAATATTAATAACCCATGTCTAGCATATTTGACATCTGTTGAAGATCATTCATGATTACCTCCTTCCTCCATAAAATGAATTTATTTTCACTAAAAATCATGAAATAAAACAAATAATCAGAATGATCAGACAAGGAAGGTAAGCAATGAAATTTTTCTTTTTCTTGTTCATGACAACAAAATATATATTCACGACAACAAAAAATCAAAGCTGAAATAAAAAAATCAAAAAGAAGTATGGGTTGAGACTTTATACTTATATTAACTCTTTCTTTAAAGAAGAGGGGGTTATGTGAAGATATGCTTCTGTAAGCATGTCTTAATGTCTCAAGAATGATTTTCATTGAGAATGATTGGACAGAGTTGATGTAACTCAAACTCTGTTTCTTGATTTTCAATTCCTATGCTCTCTATTTTCATTACAAATGTACTGCTTAAATACAGAGACTCATGGGGCTATAGGAACTGCAGACACAGGAAACTGCTCAAAATGTACTGGAACAGTGCTGCACAGTTATGAATTTATTTTCCAAATTCACTTATATAGTTGAGTCCAACTATATATATATATATATATATATATATATATATATATATATTCACTTATATAGTTTACTGATTAAATAATTAAGCAACTCAAAGCTATCTTTTTGCAAACCTTCTCCTAAAGAGGACAAGTTCCCAAATGGAGACCCTGAGTAGGAAAATCCTATATTGTGAAAAAATAAACAAGGTGTTTTAAAAATAAAAAAAAAATAAATTGTGAAAAAGAGTTCCCAAATGGGGAGCAGAGCACAATGGAGACTTGAAGACATGAAAACACCAAGATAATGTCTCATGGGAACAAATCCTTTGTTGGCACCTTACCTCTCTATTTATATCTGGGGTTATCTCTCCCCCACCCCAATTTCCCAAGGACATTGTTTCACAATGCTGGCTGAGTTCTTTTCTTGTGAGGTAAAAATTGAGGACATGTGCTGTGGAGAGTGAGCTTTAAGGATTCAATTGTACTTTTTAGAAAGTAGTACTACTCCCTGTGATGATGGGAGGTGGACGCTGAAGCAGGTTAACCCCAAAATGACTGTGACTAGGGTCTTCTATACCAAATACAGCTCACTAAGGGGCCTCTATCTGTTGAATACACATACAGGAAGGTAGCTTGCTAAAGATTAGCACATGAAGCACCTAGAGATGATCACACACAGCACAAAATGTAGGTCATCACCCCCTCCCTCTGCTTCCTTCTTATATAGCATTTTAGGCTGTCTCCAGCTTACAGGCACAGGGCCTGTCATTTTTCACTCTCAGTAAATTTTCACTCTGAGGCCTTGACTCTGACTCCTAACCAAGAATCTGTCTCAATATGAGAGATTCACAGGAAAAATACAGAACTTGCAAGCACAATGCACAAAAAGCACACAGTGAAGGAGGAGGAAGAGGGATTAAAAGAGAGAAGGGATCAGCACAAGGGACTATGGTGATGGTTCATGTGTGCTGTGGTGATGGGAGATTTACAAGAGAGGGGAGAAACCAAATATTGTAGAAGAGTGAATGATGATGTAAGAAAATTTTAAAAATAAAAAAGTATATATAGACCCAGGTGAGCTGCCGGAGGTCACTGACACCAGCTCCAGGTCTCTGGGAGGGTCCCATCCCAGCGCCACCTGCTTTGCCACCCCCGGGAGTCAACCCCTGCAGCCAGGTTCCTGAAGGAACCCACCTGACCTTCCCGCCCACCCAGGTGAGTCACTGGTGCCTGCGCTGCTTGCGGCACTGGTGCAAATTACTAAACTAAAATGCAGATCTACTTTCAACCTGGAAAACATTCCCATCAACATGCCGACCAACACAAGATCCATGGTTTCTCAATATGTAGAACAGGTTAGAAAGCAAAATACAGTAAGGAGAAAAACCTTAAACATGCAAGCAAGCCCTACAGGAAATAATCCATCACCAACAAAGAAAGGACAATCTCCAGAAAACATCAAAGAAATGATTTGTATATCAGAAAAAGATTCCAGCATCAACATGTTAAATGCACTCCAACAATTAAGAGAAGAATTAGAAAAAAGACAATGGTATGATAAAAGCATTTAATGCACTAAGGGAAGAAGTAGAAACATATTAAAAAAGAAAGCATCAATATGTATAACCTAATCAATGAACTAAAGAATGAAAATGAATCCCTAAAATTGAAATTGAAAGAGACTCAAGACTTAAAGTTTGCAATAGATGAGCTCAAAAATACACAGAAAAGCCATGGGAGCAGAATAGATGAAATAGAGGAATGAATCAGCACACTTGAGGATATAGAAATAGAGAGGAAAAAGAAAGAAAAAGAGAGAAAGAAACAAACTAGGAGGACTGAAGACAAGCTCAGAGATATGTCAGAATCCTTAAAGAAAAGAAATGTAAGAGTAATAGTTATCCCAGAAGGAGAGGAAAGAGTTATGGGAACTGAAAGGATTTTCAATATAATAATAGAGGAGAACATCCCCAATCTGAAGAAAGAAATGAAAATAGACATACAGGAAACCAAAAGGACACCAAACTACTTTAATGAAAGAAAAGCCACAGAAAGACACATCATTGTAAAACTTCCAAGAACCCAAGATAGGGGAAAATAATGAGAACGGCCAGAAAAAAGAAACAGATAACTTACAAAGGAAAATCCATTAGACTGACCTCAGATTTTTCTGAAGAGACACTCCAGGCAAGGAGAGAATGGAATCGCATCTACAAAAACTCGAAGAAAAAATGTGCCAGCCAAGAATACTCTACCCTGCAAAGTTATCCTTCCTCTATGAAGGAAAAATTAGAACTTCTCTGACAAGCAAAGTCTCCAGAAATTTGCTACCATTAAACCCCCACTCCAAGAAATTTTGCAGGAGGCCTCAAGATCAAAACCATAAGAACAAATACAAAAAACAAAAACACAAAATAAACCCCAAATGATCACCAGGAAACCATTAGAATTGCAAATATCAATAATCACCCTAAACGTCAATGGTCTAAACTCAGCAATCAAAACACGAAGAGTTGCAGAATGGATCCGAAAATGGAACCCAACATTCTGCTGCCTCCAAGGAACACATCTGATCGCTAAAGATAGGCATAGACTGAAGGTGCAGGGCTGGAAAAATACACTACAAGCAAATGGCCCCCACAAGAAAGCAGGAGTTACCATTCTTGTATCGGACAGAGCAGACTTCAAATTAACAAAAGTGACAAAAGATAGAGACAGCCACTGCATAATGGATAAAGGGTCAATCCACCAAAAAGATATAACAATAATCAACATATATGCACCTAATGAGGGAGCACCAAAATTCATAAAACTACTAGTAGAACTGAAATCAAATATTGATGAAAATACATACGTGGTAGGAGATTTGAACATACCACTCTCAACAAAAGACAGATCAACAAAACAGCAACTACACAAAGAAACAAAAGCTTTAAAGGAAGAGCTAGACCAAATGGGCTTAATAGATATATACAGGACACAACACCCCCAAGGAAAAGAATACACTTTTTTTTCAAATGCACACAGTTCATTCTCCAAAATTGATCATATATTAGGCCTCAATACAAACCTGAACAAATACACAAAGATTAAAATAATACCAACCTTTTTCTCCGATCATAAAGGCATCAAATTAGAATGAACAATGAAAAGAAAATAAGGAGAGTAAACACTACATGGAGACTGAACAACAGGCTTCTGGAAGATCACTGGGTAAAAGAAGAAAATTAAAACCTACATGGAGGCAAATGACAATAATGACATAATGTTCCAAAATGTGTGGGACGCAGCAAAAGCAGTACTAAGAGGAAAATTCATAGCAATACAGGCCCAAACAAAAATAATTGAAACAGCCCAAAGAAATATTCTAATCTCCCAACTTGAGGACTTAGAAAAAGAGCAACAACAACAAAAAAAAAAAACACAAACCCAGCAGAAGGCAAGAAATAACAAAAATAAAAGCAGAGATTAATGAAATAGAAACCAAAAAGACCATCAAGAAGATAAACAAAACCAAAAGCTGGTTCTTTGAAAAAATAAATAAAATTGACAAATCTCTGGCAGGGCTTACAAAGAAAAGAGAGAAAACTCAAACAGGATCATAAATGAAAACAGAGATATTACAACAGACCCAGCAGAAATCTAAAAGATAATTAGAGACTACTACGAACATCTATATGCAAACAAACACAGCAACCTGGAAGAGATGGGCAAATTCCTGGAACAATACCATCATCCAAAATTGAACAAAGAAGAAATAGAAAACTTAAACAGGTCAATCACAAGCAGTGAAATTGAGGCAGTCATCAGAACTCTCCCTAAAGACAAGAGCTCAGGTCCTGATGGTTTTACAAATGAGTTCTACCAAACATTCAAAGAGGAACTAACACCAGTACTTAAAACTATTTCAAAAATTGAGAAAGAAGGAAAGCTACCAAATACCTTCTATGAAGCAACATTACACTGATTCCAAAACCAAATAAAGATAGTGCAAAGAAAGAGAACTACAGACCAATCTCCCTAATGAACACAGATGCAAAAATTCTAAACAAAATCCTGGCAAACTGAATGCAACATTGCATAAAAAGGATCCATCATGACCAAGTGCGATTCATCCCAGGGCACAGGGATGGTTCAACATTCGAAAATCAATCAACATAATTCACCACATCAACAAAGAGAAAAACAAAAGCCATATGATTATATCAATAGATGCGGAAATATCATTAGATAAAGTTCAGCATCCTTTCATGATGAAAGCCCTGGAAAAAAATTGGTATGAAAGGATCACACCTGAACATAATAAAAGCTATATATGACAGACCCACAGCAAATATCATCCTCAATGGGGAAAAACTGAAACCATTCCAATTGAGGTCCAGAACCAGGCAAGGATGCCCACTCTCTCCACTCCTTTTCAACATAGTTCTGGAAGTCCTAGCTAGGGCAATAAGACAAGAGAAAGACATAAAAGGAATCCAAATAGGGAACGAAGAAATAAAGTTATCATTATACAAGGATGATATGATTCTCTACGTAGAGAACCCAGAAAAATTGACAGAAAAGCTGATTGAAATAATAAGCTGATTTTGTAAGGTAGCTGGATACAAAATCAACACACAAAAATCAACAGCATTCATATATGCAAAGAATCAATCAGAAGAAGAAGAAATTAGAAAAAACACCCCATTTACCATTACACCAAAGAAAACCAAATACTTGGGAATCAACCTAACAAAAGACGTAAAAGACCTATACAAAGAAAACTATAAAACTTTCTTAAAAGAAATGGATGATGTGAAAAAATGGAAAGACACTCCCTGCTCATGGATCAGAAAAATCAACATTATCAAAATGGCCATACTACCAAAGGCCATCTACAGATTCAATGCAATTCCAGTAAAGATCCCAATGACATATTCTAAAGAGATAGAACAAAAATTACTGAAATTCATATGGAACAAAAAAGACCCCAAATAGCCAAAACCCTTTTGACAAACAGAAGAGAGAATGGAGGTATTACTATTCCAGACTTCAAACTGTACTACAAAGCCATTATACTTAAAACAGCATGGTATGGGTACAAAAACAAACAGACCAATGGATCAGAATTGAATACCCAGAAATAAAACCACACATATACAGTCAATTAATCTTTGACAAAAGGGCAAACAACATACTCTGGAATAAGGATAGCCCCTTAATTAAATGGTGCTGGGAAAACTGGATCAAAACTTGTAAAAAAAAAATGGACCAGGACAACACCCTCACACCCTGTACAAAAATTAACTCAAAATGGATAAAGGACCTGGAAGTGAGACCTGCAACCATAAAATACATAGAAGAAAACCTGGGCAAAACCCTTCATGAATTTCACCTCAGAAATCCATTTGGGGAAACAAATATGGCTGGCAAAAAAATGAAGGAAATAATAAACAGCTGGGACTATATAAAACTAAAAAGTTTCTGTTCAGCAAAAGAGACAATAAACAAAACAAAAAGAAACCCAACTGACTAGGAGAAAAATTTGCCCTCCTGGCAAGTGACAAGGGTCTGATAATAAAGATCCACAGAGAGCTCCTACAGCTCAACAAAAACAAAGCAAAAAACCCACTCAAAAAATGGGGAGAAGAACTAAAAAGACACTTCACCAAAGAGGAGATACAGATGGCTATTAGACATATGAAAAAATGCTCCACTTCACTAATAATCAGGGAAATGCAAATTAAAACTACACTGAGTTACCATCTTACACCAGTAAGAATGGCCCATATAAATTAAACAGACAACAAATGTTGGCGCGGATGTGGAGAAAAAGGAACTCTCTTACACTGCTGGTGGGAGTGCAAACTTGTCCAGCCACTATGGAAGACTGTGTGGAGGACCCTCAAACAATTGAAAGTGGACTTACCATTCAACCCAGCAATCCCACTACTAGGAATCTACCCAGAGGACATGAAAACATTAATTCAAAAGGTCACATGTATGCACATGTTCATTGCAGCCCTGTTTACAGTTGCAAAGAATTGGAAACAAACCAAATGCCCCCAAACAGATGATTGACTAAAAACATGTGGTACATATACACAATGGAATACTACGCATCCATCAAGGAGGACAAACACATGTCATTTGCATCAACCTGGATGGAACTAGAAAGACTCATATTAGCAGAAATAAGTCAAAAAGAAAAAGAGAAGTACAGGATGGTCTCACTTATATGAGGGATATAGGGAAAAACAAACAAACAAATAAGAAAAAA
>PVHY01018099.1:0-29978 GCA_004024945.1 Uropsilus gracilis
TCTTTGTAGACTTTTGATATAAGTCCCTTATCTGCCATATGGTGTGCAAATATTTCTTCCATTCAGTTGTGTGTCTCTTCATTTTGATTATTGTCTCTTTTGTTGTACAGAAGCTTTGTAGTTTAATGACATTCCAGCTTGAAAATTATTGATTTTCACTGTTTAAAAGGACCTTTCTGTAAACAAATACCTACAAAGCAGATCAAATACACATTAGAGACTGTACAAAATCATATTTACATTTGAAATATTCTGCTCTCAGATTAAATGATTTCAAACAATTTTTAATTTTTTATTAATCATTTAAGCTGTTTCTATACAGTTTAGCTCATTTGAACATGTGTGATTAGTTGATTAATTTATTGAAATTCAGAGATAAATCCAGTTAAACAAGGTATTTCCTGTAAATCTGTTTCAGGAAATCAACAAATATCATTATAGCGTGCATATTCCCACTAGATGGCAAGCTTAGTAATAAACACTAAAATAGTTTTTAAAATCTATATCAGGTAATTTGCTATAATGCAATAGAAATAAGCAGCAATATGTCCACATTAATTTTTATCATATTCATTATTTTATCATGCCTAAAATAAACATATTCAGAGTAGTTCTAAAATATCAAATTAACAAAAGAAGATAATCTACAACTATGGTATCATAAAAAGTTTGGTGTTACTGAAAAAGGTTTCAAATTCTTTACAAATCTAGCAATGTTGAAACCATCTTCAAGTGAAAGACTGATCTTGAAAAAGAGAATGGAGAGAAAATTAGTAAAGAAATAAACCCATATTTATATAGATAGTTAATCTATAACAAAAATGCAGCAATATAAAATGGAGAATGGAAAGTATTTCAGCAAGTGGTATTGGGAAACTGGACATGTACACACAGAAAAAATGAAACAATAGCACTCTCTTATATCACACAAAATATTTAAATTGGATTAAATGTTTAGATGTAAGAATGGAAACTATAAAATATGTAGACAATACTGTAGGTGAAGTTCCATGGCATTGACTTTAGTGATAACTTTGGGGATTTATCTTCTTCCTTTTTTATAAGGATAACAGAAAACAAAAGCAAATGAGATTGCATCAAACTAAAAAGTTTCTGCAAAGCAAAATAATTACAATCTAAACAAAACATATTTAAGAGAATGAGAAAAATATTTGAATATCATCTGTGCAACAATGGGTGAATATCCAACATATAAAAAATTCATACAATTCCACAAAAATATAAAAACACTAACTATTGGCAGAATTAAACAGACAAGTTGTCAAAGAAGAAAATATAAGTAGTCAAGACATGAAAAAATACCCCTCAGTTATCAGCAGAGTAATGAATATCAAATTGCAATGGGATAATAGCTTACTCTTTTGAGAATAATCCAAATTAAAAAATGAATATGAAGATGATATGATACTTTATGTAGAGAACACAAAATAATCCACAGAAAATCTAGTTGAAATAATAAACCAGTTCAGCAAAGTAACCAGATACAAAATCAAACAAAATACTAGTGGTCTTCTTCTATGCACAAAACCAGTTAGAAGAAAAAGAAATTAAAAAAAAAAAAAACATGGTACCAATGAAAATTAAATACCTAGGAATACACGTAACAAAAGACTTGAAAGATCTATACAAAGAAAACTATAAAACATTGCTAAAAGAAATAAATGATGATATAAAAATATAAAAATAAATCCCCTGTTCATGGATTGGAAGAACAAACATCAAAATGGCAACCCTACCAAAAGCTATATACAGATTCAATCCAATCCCAATATAAATTCCAATGACATTCTTTAAAGATATAGAACAAACATTGATGAAGTTCAAATGGAATAACAAAAGAACCTGAATATCCAAAAACCTCCTGACAAAAAGAAGAGAGAACAGAGGTATTACAATCCCAGACTTCAAATTATATTACAAAGCCATAATAATTAAAACAACATAGTACAGGTAAAAATTAGAGAATCAAATCAATGGAAAAGAATTGAATGCCCATAAATAAAGCCACAAATCTATGGTCAACTAATCTTCAATAAAGGGGGGAAAACATACATTGGAACAAGAATAGCCTCTTCAATAAATGGTGCTGGGAAAACTGAACCACAACACACACACACATACACACATAAATGAACCTAGACAATTCCCTTACACTATGTACAAAAATCAGCTTGAAATGGATACATGATTTGGATGTAAGAATTGAAGTCATAAAATACATAGAGGAAAATTTGGACAAAACTCTTCAAGACTTACACTTCTGAAATTCCTTCCTGGACACCACTACGGATTGTAAAAAATAAAGGAAAACATAAGCAACTAGAACTATATCAACTTAAAAAACTTCTGTACAGCAAAAGCAATTACAATGAAAACAAAAATAAACCCAACAGAATGGAAGAAAAATTTTTTTCCTCTGTAATAGTGATAAAGGTCTGATAACAAAGATCCACAAAGAACTTGACACACAACTTAGCAAAAACAAAGGAAAGATCCAGTCAAAAACTGGGGAGAACTTAAAAGACACTTTTTCAAAGAGGAAATACAAATGGCCAACAGGCATATGAAAAACAGCTCAATGTCACTATTAACCAGGGAAAGGCAAATCAACCACAATTACCTTACACCAGTAAGAATTACCCATATCAGAAAAATGGGCAATAAGTGCTGGTGTGGATGTGGAGAGACAGGAACACTCTTACACTGCTGGTGGGAATATAAACTGGTTTAGTCACTATGGAAAACTGTGAGGAGGATCCTCAAACTACTGGAAATGGAAGCACCATTTGATTCAGCAATCCCACTTCTTTTTTTTTTTTTTTCATATATCAAACATTTTGTCCTTTATTTTTTTTTTAATTTATTTATCTATATTTCACTTCTGAGAATCTACCCAAAGGACACTAAAACACTAATTCAAAAAGACCTGAACTCAGCTGTTTATTGCAGCACTATATACAATTGCCAAGATATGGAAATAACCCAAATGCCACATACCTGACAAATGTTTGAAAAAGATGTGATATATTTACACAATGGAATATTATGCTGCAATTAAAACTGACAACATGGATAAACACACAGGAAACCATATTAGCCAAAATAAGAAAGGAAAGGCCAGAAGCCATATGATCTCATCTATAGATGGGACATAGGAATAACAAAAAAAAGTACAACAAAAACCCAAAAGAAGTTGACAGTGGAGCTGGGGCAGGTTGCTAGAAGAGGTTTGGGGGGAGGGAGAAACTAGGGGATGGAGGATTAAAGGAAGCTCAAGAGGAGGGCTCTAGGTTGACAGCTTAGAGGGAGAACCCTCTAGAGGGGAATGCAATGATGTAATATATATATATATATGCATATACATATATGTATACTTATATGGATGAATATGTAAACAATAAAAATAATAAATAAACAAGCACAATGCTATATATTTTCAGTCATGTGAAATACAAAGAAGTCAACAAAGAAAGAGAACTATGTAAAAGCTATGTAAAAAAAACCTAGAAATATATATATAACAGAATTAAGTCTACTAGAGGAGGTGGGTATGGTGATGAACAAATGGGAGAGAGTGTCTAGTGGTCTGTGTAGAAGAAAAATGTGTAGTAGTCATGGATTTTGCGTGATAACATACAAATAGATAAGTATAAACATACTCCCCTAAAAAACAACATTTTATAGATCAATGTTACCTCAGAAGAAAAAAACATTTAAAAAATTCTCTCCTAAAAAATGAAAATTTTTCTAATACATAAACTGAATAACAGATGTCTATTTGTTCTGATGCATGTGTACACCATGATATGTTTATGTAAACTTTGCTGTGGAATTTTCTTTTTAATGTGTTAGCAGTATATAACATTGCATATTATTTAAAGGTATATCATCACAGACTTCAGGTGTATGGTCAGCATTTGTCTCCCATATCAAGGGGAGGTTTGCCCCAGTCATACTATCATCTGGGTCTAGAGTCCTCTGTATTACTATTTTATGGAAGGAAATCAGAGAACCGCCTCTGACATCTTCCTTCTCAAATCTTGTGATGAAATTTTTAAACTAATTATTGAATATCTTTATTTTTCCTAAAGTGAACAATACTCCAACTATTTGATTTTCTGAAGTGATTAAGTTAGGAAGATAAATTAAAATCAAACCATACACATAGACATTTTTAAAGAATGAAAAGATAGTTACTTGTGAAAGTTTATTTCAACTTTGTGCCCAATTAAGTAAAGTTATCTATTGAAAATGGATTATATTTGGTTAATCAAAAACAAAATTCATGCACTGGTTTTTGAACATGACTGCTTGTGGGGAAATTAGAAACTTCCCTTTCAAGAATACTATCTCAATGATTGAAACTTAACAGCTCGTGTTTAAATGAATTTTCAAATATCTCTGTTATGTAAATGAAAACAAGATAAGTGAAAAAGGGAACCTGGTTAATTTTTATGCAAAATGTCCACTGACAACGCCATTGGCAGGCAATTCATTGGATTTTCACTGGAAAGTTTAGCCTTTAATTTTGTTGCTTTAAGGCAATTGTGGTAGCTGATCAGCCACTAATCTTTAATTTTTCATTTTTGTGATACTGAAATTGTAAATAAGAAAACATGTAATAGAATAATAGAAACTCACTTTTTCAGTTAAGCCTAAAACTCTTTAGTGGGAATTACTGACAAGAAGACAGATAATTTATAGTTATTTACAATATGCAATATAAATTATAGAATGCTGTGTATTGATAGTCCTAAGAGTTAAAAAAAGCTATAGATCACTATTATAACTGGGTTTCTGTTAGGGCTTTTAAAAATTTTTTTAAATAACTTATATATACATATATATTTCATATTTTCATATTACCCAGGGTTCACAAACTACCTCCCCTTCCTGACCACTCTTACTCATCCCATCCTCTACCCCCAAGAGTTGTGTACTTTAGTTTGGTTGTTAGCTTGTTAGCTTGTTTTGACTTTTCTTCTTGGCCTTTTGTTTGTTTTTCCTATGCCCCATATATTAGTGAAACCATTTGATTTCTGTCTTTTTCTCTCTGACTTGTTTCTGTTAACATGATTTCTTCTAGGTACATACATGCTATCTCAAATTCATCAAGGTTATCATTTCTAATTGATGACTAATACTCCATTGTGTATATATGCCAAATATTTTTCATCCAAAAATCTGTTTGGGGACATTTGGGTTGTTTCCATGTCCTTGCAATTATAAATAATGAGGCAGTAAACATCTGAGTATAGGTGTCTCTTTGTATAAGTATTGAGGTCTCCATTGGGTAGATTCCCAGAAGAGGGATTGCTGGGTCAAATGGTAGTTCCCTTTACTTTAGTTTAAGGGTCCTCCACACTGCTTTTCTTAGTGGCTGGACCAGTTTACATTACCACCTGCAGTGTAAGAGTGTTCCTCTATCCACATGCATGCCAGCACTTGTAACCCATTTTTGCGATGTGGAAAATTCTTTACTGGTACAAGGTGCTATTTCATTGTGGTTTTGATTTGTATTTCCCCAATGCTAGAGACGTTAAATATTTTTTCATGTGCCTGTTGGCCATTTGTATTTCCTCTTTGGAGCAGGGTCTTTTTAGTTCTCCCATTTCTTAGCTGGGATTTTTGCTTTGTTTTTGTTAAGTTGTTTGAGTTCTTTGTGAATCTTTGTTATCAGACCCTTATCATTTGTATAAAGGGCAATTTTTTTTTCCAGCTTGGTTCAGTTTCTTTGTGTTTTATCAGTTGTCTTTTTTTGTTGTACAGAAGATTTTTAGTTTGACATAGTCTCACTTGTTTATGTTTTCCTTCAATTTTTGCCAGCTGTAGAAGTGTCCAGAAATGGATCTCTTTAAGTGTAATTCGTGTAAGGTTTTGCCATTGTTTCCTCTATGTATTATACAGTTTCAGGTCTTACATTCAAGTCTTTTATCTATTTTGAGTTGGTTTTGTACATGGTGTAAGGGAGATGTCTTGGTTCAATTTTTGCATGTCTTAGTTCAGTTTTCCCAGCACTATTTATTGAGGAGTATGTCCTTATTGCAATGTAGGTTTTTCACTCCTTTTTCAAGGATAAGTTTACTATATATGTGTGGTTCTATCTCAGGGCACTCAATTCTGTTCCATTAGTCTAATTGTCTGTGTTTGTACCAGTATCATGCTGTTTTATGACTATGGACTTTGTAGTATAATTTGAAATCTGGAATAGTAATACCTCCATTCTCTCTTTTTTTGGTTAGGATGCTTTTTGATATTCGAGATCTTTTATTATTCTATATGAATTTCTGTAATTTTTGTTCTATTTCTTTAAAAAATGCCATTGGAATTTTTATAGGAATTGCATTGAATCTGTAGATTACTTTTCATAGGATGGCCATTTTAATTCTTCCAATCCATGAACAGGGAATATCTTTCCATTTCCTTATCTTCTTCTATCTTTTTTAGCAGTGTCTGAAAGTTTTTCTGTGTATAGTTTTTTGACATTTTTTTAGGTTTATTCCCAGGTTTTTAATTTTTTTTTTTTGGTGTGATGGTAAATGGTATGGTTTTTAAATGGGATTAAAAAAAATTTTCTGCTGCTGCTTAGTTTCTTGTGTATAGGAACACTACTGACTTCTGTGTGTTGATTTTGTAGTGGGCTACTTTACTGAACTGGTTTATTGTTTCACATAGTTTTTCTGTAGATTTTTTTTAGGGTTCTCTACCTATAGAATCATATCATCTGCTTATACGGAAAGCTTCAATTCTTCTTTTCTTATTTGTATCCCGTTTATGTCTTTATCTTTCCTTATTGTCCTACCTAGAACTTCCAATACAATGATAAAAAAAAAAGTGGTGGAGCAAGTGGGCATCCTTGCCTGGATCCAGATCTTAATTGAAATGATTTTAGTTTTTCTCCATTTAGGGTGATGGTTGCTATAAGTTTGTATTAGATGGTTTTATTATTCTGTGGTATGTTCCTTTTATCCCCAATTTTTCAAAAGCTTTAATCATAAATGGGTTTTCGACTTTATTGAATGCTTTCTTTGCATCTGTTTATACAATCATATGATTTTTGGCTTTCTCCTTACTGATGTGGTGCATTACGTTAATTGATTTATGGATCTTGAACCATTCCTGTGCCCCTGGGATGAATCCCACTTGGTCATGGTGAATAATGCTTTTTATGCATCATTGAATTCGATTTGCCAGGATTTTGTTTAAAATTTTTGTGTCCATGTTCATTGGGGATATTGGTCTATCGTTTTCTTTCTTGGTACTGTCTTTATTTGGTTTTAGCATGAATACAATACTTGCTCTGTAGAATGTGTTTGGCAGTTTTCCTTCTTTCTCAATTTTTGGAAAAATTTTAGCAGTGCAGTCGTTATTTCATCTTTGAGTGGCTGGTAGAATTCTTTTGTGAAACCATCCTGATCTGGGTTCTTGTTTTTAGGGAGAGTTTTGATAACTGCTTCAATTTGCCATTTGTGATTGTTTTGTTTAAATTCTCTATTTCTTTGTTCAATTTTGGGTACCTTTCTAAGAATCTGTCCATCTCATCCAGGTTGTTGCATTTGTTTGCATATAAATGTCTGATTGTCCTTTGTATTTCCACTGTGTATATTGTTATTTCTCCTCTTCTGTTTTTGATCCTATTTATTTTGAGTGTGCTCTCTTCTCTGCAAGCTCAGCCAGAGGTTTATCAACTTTATTAATATTTTCAAAAACCAGTTTTTGGTTTTGTTGATGTTCTGGATAGACTTTTTGATTTTTAGATTATTCCTGCTTTAGTTTTTATTATTTCTTGTGTTTTGTAAGGTTTTGGATTTTTTTTGTTGCTTCTCTAATTCTTCAAATTGGGAGATTTAGTTATTTCTTTAGTTAGTTTCTTGGATTTTATATGAGCCTATATTGCTATGAACTATTCTTTTAGAACTGCTTTTGCTAAATCCCAGACATTTTGGAATGTTGTGTCTTCTTTGTCATTTCTTTCAAAGTAGATTTTTATTTCTTCTTTAATTTCTTCAATTAGCCAGTCTTCCTTTAGTAGCATGCTGTTCAGTCTCCATGTAGTGTACACTCTCCTTATTTTCTTTTCATTACTGATTTCAAGGTTGATGCCTTTATGCTTGGAGGAAAAAGTTGACATTACTTTTAATCTTTGTGTACATATTCAAGCTTGCCTTTTGGCCTAATATATGGTCAATTTTAGAGAAAGGTTCATGTGCATTTGAAAGGAAAGTGTATTCTTCTTCTTGAGGGTGCAGTGTCCTATAGATATCTATTTGGCTCATTCGGTCTAGACCTTCCTTTAAAACTTTTGTGTCCTTTTGTAGTTTCTGTTTTGTTGATCTGTCCTTTGGTGAGAGTGGATTGTTAAAATCTCCACTACATATGTGTTACACCAATATTTGTTTTAAGTTCTGCTAGTAGCTGTCTTATGAATCTTGGTGCTCCCTCATTAGCTGACTATATGTTGATAATTGTTATCTCTTTTTTTGTGGGTTGACCACTGAATCATTAGGTAGTGACCTTCTTTATCCTTTGTCATTTTCTTAAAATTTGAAATCTGCTTTGTCTGCTATAAGAATGGCTACCCCTCTTTTTTTTTTTGGTGACCATTTGCTTATAGAATTGTTTTACCACCTTTTTACCTTCAATCTATACTTATCTTTAGGGATCAGATGTGTTTTCTGGGGGCAGAAAAATGTTGGGTTCTGTTTTTGACCCAGTCTGCAACTGAGTTTAGACCATTGACATTTAGAGTGATTATTGATGTTTGAGATTCTAACATTGGCTTTTTAGATGTCATTTTGAGGTTTTGATTTGTTTTCTTGTTCTGTTTGTTCTATTTATTCTTCTGAGGGCTTGGTGTCAAGGCTTCATGCAAGATTTCTTGGTTTGGTTGTTTGTTGGTAGCAAATTTCTGGAGATTTTGTCTGTCTGAGAAGGTGCTATTTTTTCCTTCATAAAGGAAGGATAGTTTTGCAGGGTAAAGTATTCTTGAATGACACTTTTTGTCTTGGAGTTTTTTGAAGATGTGGCACCATTCTCTCCTTGCTTGGAGTGTCTCTTCAGAGATATCTTAAGTCAGCCTATTAGGCTTTCCTTTGTCGGTTATCTGTTCCCTGATTATTTTTCTTTATCTTGGGCTCTTGGAAGTTTTACAATGATGTGTCTTGCTGTAGTTTTCTTTCATTAAATTATTTTGGTGTCCTATTTGCTTTCTGTATGTCTATTTTCATTTCTTTCTTCAGATTTGCAAAGTTTTCTTCTATTATTGCATTAAAAAGCCTTTCAGTTCTCATGTTTTTCTCTTCTCCTTCTGGGATTCCCATTACTTTTATATTTCCTTTCTTTAAGGTATCTGATAGCTCTCTGATTTTTCTTCTTTCTTCTTTGTATTTCTCTCTTTTTCTTTCTTCATCCTCTCTATTTCTGTATCCTCTAGTATGCTGATTCATTCTTCTATTTCTTCTAGAAATATAAGAAATATTTTTGTGGCTTTTCCCTGGATTTTTGACCTTCTCCATTCCTCCTCTTATATCCTGTATCTCCTTCAGTTTCTTATTTAGGTTTTCAATTTTATTCTTCTGTTCATCAATTATATTGTTCTTTTTCACTGCATTCTTTTTTATATTTTTCTACATCTTCTCTTAACTTGTTGAATGATTCTAACATCTTCCTTTCCCTTTTTTCTGAGTCTTTCCTTGTCTGAGTGCTTTTATCATGTTGAGTCTGAATTCTTTGTCTGATATATAGGTCAGTTCTTCAATGTCATCCCTGTTGGCTTCTGGAGACTATTTATCCTTTGGTGATTGTTTTTTATTTTCCTTCCTTCCTGTGATTTCCCTTCAGGCTTGCTCTACATATTGAGCAACCATTGCTCTAGTATTTGTTGGCATTGACGTCTACCATGATGTATTTAATTCTGCCTTTGTCCTTGGATTATTTCTTGCTTCTGTTGACTGTTTTGGGGGGATAAGTTCCTTTTCCATCAGTGAGCATGATGAGTAGGTATGGTTTCTATTGTACAGTATGTATTTTTTCATTATTATATTCCTTTAGGCTGAAGGGTCTAAACTGTTTTCTTATGTGTTTTGGTGAGGGTTGAGGATACAGAGCTTACAGTATAACCCTTTTTGACAGGGGTGCCTTGACAGTCTTATGTAGTGAGTGTACTTGGTTCCCCTGTCTGAAGCAGCACTGTTTTTTTCTGAGCTGTGGGGTCTGCCCTTTGTTTGCAGACCTTCTCTGCAACCTGGTATGCTGGAAGCCACTGGGTCAATCTATTCTTCAGTTCTTTCTCAGAAGAACAAATTGAGGAGACACTGAAAATAGCTCTGCCTTGGCCCAAACTCTTCCAGAGAGGTAAGTTGTCTCCCATGTGGTTGGGGGACAAAGCACACTTCCCTGTGCCTTCTGCTGTCTCCCAGGCTTCACCCACATATCCAAACTTTTCATATCCAAACTCTTTTGGATATGAGGAATGCCTCCCAGGTGGGTGGGGCACAAAGCATCCTCTTCCATGCCATCCAATGATTTCCAGGCCTCAAATTGCACTGGAAAAAACTCTTCTGGAGAGGAGAAACACTTCCTGGGCAGGTAGGGAACAAAGCACCCTCTCCTTCACCATCCACTGACTTCCAGGCCTCACTTCAGCCATCCTGTTAGGACTTAATGGATTTCATCCTGTCAGAAGAACAGAATTTCAGGAGAATTGCATGTCTATAATAACACTCACACATAAGCACACAGAGAAATTGAGGTGTGAGAGTAATCTGTGTTACATATATTTTCATAGAATGTGTTTGGAGAAAAATATAATATTGTACAATACTCTACAAATGCATTGTGCATTGGAGGGAGAAAATCTCTTACCTGGCTATTAAATGAAGAGAAAATCCATAAAAGATTTACTTTGTTATTATTAGGGGAACTCCAAGAAATTATTTAATATATAATAACCACTAATGAAATCACTTTATTTGTTTGTTTGTTTTTAGAGACTAGGTCTTGCTATGTTGCCTGTGGTTGATTCGAACCTGTGGACTCAAGTGATCCCTAGCTTCAGCCTCCCAGATATCTGATATTACAGACATGGGCCACCATGTCAGGCTTAATCAAACTACCTATAAAGCTGTTACATTATTGTAACAGAAGAGACAACTAAATCAATTGTGGACCCAAAGCACACTCTTAGGCTGCAACAAGAAAAGAAAACCACAAAGTATAAATTCTACAATTCTCATTTATTTGTTACAAAAAATAAATTTAGGACTAATGATAAATGATATTGTACCTGGTGGTGGATTCCTTAGTGTGCATTCTCTTTATAAGTTATATTATAACTTTCTTCTAGTTGGAGTTATGCTAATTGTCATTGAGTTATCATAATCTTAAGTAGGGAGAAGCATAAGGAATATTGTATTAGAAAGAGTGTGTGTCCCCAAGGACCAAATCTCATTACTTAGCACCTCTTTGTTTCTCTTTCATGAGACAAAAGAATAATATCTCTTGCCAATTAACTCACTGTCACTCTTATTGGTAAAACCCTCATTTTGAGAAGTGAGACATAAGCATAACATAACTCTGCTTTTTAATAGTAAGCTAAAATACCCTCCAAAAATTAGAACTACAATCCAGACTCCAGTTGGGGGCGGGGGCTTTGCTCAGCAGCCTAACGACCCCAAGAGAAACCCGAAGCAGGGACCATGTGGTTCTACAAGCAAAAGGGGAACATCCAGTCCCTATCACCCTAACAACCAGGTGAGTGGATGTGACCCAGAAACAGTGCTGCTGCCAGGAAGTAAAAAGCCCTAACCAGCCAGGAAGGCACCGACTGCAATCAAGACTCCAGCTGGGGGTGAGGATTTCATTCAGCAGCCTAGTAGACAAAATGACCCAATGGAAGGACTAAAAACAAAAAGAACAACAACAAAAGACACCTATATTCCTCCTCCATAAAGAACCACAGAAGAAGCTCTATAGCACCTACTAACCAGAGCCCCTCTTAGGGGAATGCAGAATTGCCATGTTTTCCAAAAAGTCTAAAAGGCAAAAATTATGAGCAAAGAAGACAAAGTGCACCATAGCAACCATATCCATCTATCACAGAAGCTCAGGGAAAAAGAACTGCCCACCCAATCAGCCAAAGGAAACAAAAAAATTACTCACCTCAGCTACAAAGACACAAATACAGCATCAACTACAAACTACTAGAAGACTCCAATCATCATACCAGCCAATACTAGAGCCATAGTCACTCAATATGTGGAAGAAATGTGAAAGCAAAGCACAGGAAAGAGGAAAAAAGCAAACACCCCAGCAAGCCCCACAGAAATCAATACACCGTTGAAGGAAAGACAAACTCTAGAAACCAACAAATATAACATGAAGAAATGTGCCACCTCCCAGACAAGGAACTGAACCTATGCATCTTCTAAGCATACAAAGACCTAAGAGAAGAACTGAAAAACATAAAGTAAAAGAAGTAAGCATGGCAGAGAAACTGAACATGTTAAAAGAAGAAATGCAAAAAATTAAGAAAGAAAACATCAACAAAGATAAAATAATTGAATAATAAAATAGAATAGATAAACAAAAATCAGAAAGAAACCCAAGATCTAAAGGGAGCATCAGAAAAGCTAAAAAACATAGGGAAAATTTACAAAAGCAGACTGGAGGAAATTGAAGAAAAAATAAGTACCCTGGAGGACACCAAAATTGAGAGGAAGAAGAAAGACAGAGAAAGACAGACACAATGTAAGAAAGTAGAAGAAAAACTTAGAGATCTGTCCGATTCCTTAAAGAAAGAAAGGAAACATAATAGTTATGTGTGTCCCAGAAGAAGAGAGGCATATGGGTACTAAAAGGCTATTTAAAGAAATAATGGAGGAAAACTTCCCAATCCCGAAGAAAGTAATGAAATTTGACATCCAGGAAGCCAAAAGAATACCAAACTACATCAACAAAAGAAAAACCACAGCAATTCAAATCATCATAAAACTCCCAAGATTCCAGGATAAGGAAAAAAAGATGAAATTGGCTAGAGAAAAGAAACAGATAACATACAAAGGAAAACCTATTAGACTGACCTTAGAATTCTCTAAAGAGACACTCCAAGCAAGGAGAGCATGGAGTCATATCTTCAAAAAACTCCAAGATAAAAAATATCAGCCAAGCCAAGATTACACTACCCTGCAAAACTTTCTTTCCTCTACAAAGGAAGAATAAAAATCTTCTCAGACAAGCAAAGCTCCCAGAAATTTGCTACCACCAAACCACCACTCCAAGAAATCTTGCAAGAAGCCCTCAGATCAAAATCCACAGAAGAATAAACAGATGAAAACAAGGAAGCTAATAAGAACCTCAAAAAGACAACAAAAAAACTGACTTGAGAATCTCAAATATCAGTGATAGGGAAAAAAAAGTAAACCCTAATCTCCAATTGACCCTCCAAAAGTCAACACCAGAACAGCAAGTATCAATCATCACCCTAACTGTCAATGATCTAAATTCAACAATCAAAAGACACAGAGTAGCAGAGTGGATCAAAAAACAAAACCCAACATTCTGCTGCCTTCAGAAAACACACTTATACACAAAAGATAAGCACAGAGAAAAGTGAAGAGCTAGAAAAAAGTTCTGCAAGCAAACGGCCCCCAGAAGAAAGCAGGAGTAGCCATACTAATAGCAGATAAAGTAGACTTTAAGCTAAAAAAGGTGACAAGGGATAAAGAAAGATACTATATATTGCTGAAGGATCAATACATAACAAAGACATAACAATTATTAACATATGCTCACTAAATGAGGGATCACAAAAACTCATCAAAAACTACTAACAGCACTGAAACAGACATTGGCGGAAATGCATATATGGTAAGTAATTTCAACACACCACTCTCACCAAAGGACAGATCAACAAGACAAAAACTAAACAAAGATACAAAAGCTCTAAATTAAGATCTAGAACATATGAACCTAGATGTCTACAAGACAATGCACCTCCAAAGAAAGGTATACACATTCTTTTCAAATGCACATGGACCATTCTCAAAAATCGACCACATATTAGGACATAAGGCAAACATTAACGTCTATACAAAGATTAAAATAGTTCCAACTTTTTTCTCCAATCATAAAGGCATTAAACTAAAAATCAACAATGAAAAAGAAAAGCAAACAAGAAGAAAGTAAGAAGAACGCCCAACACATGGAGACTGAATAACATGTTACTAAATGAAGACTGGGTAACTGATGAAATAAAAGAAGAAATTAACAATCTAGAGAGCAAAAAAGATTATCGAGAAAATCAGCAAAACCAAAGTTGGTTATTTAAAAAAATAAATAAAATTGATCACACCCTTGCAAACCTCACAAAGAAGAGAGAACACACAAATAAGCAGAATTAAAATGAAAGAGGAGAAATAACAATAGACACATCAGAAATTCAAAGGATAATCAGAGTTTACTATGAACACCTACATGCAAACAAATGCAGCAACCTGGATGAGATGTATAGATTCCTGGAAAGATATAACCACCCAAAACTAAACAAAGAAGTAGAGAACTTAGACCAATCACAAGCAGTGAAATTGAAGCAGTCATCAAAACTCTACCTAAAAACAAAAGCCCAGGACCAGATGGCTTCACAAATGAATTCTACCAGACATTCAAAGATGACATAATGCCTGCACTACTAAAGCTTTTCCCAAAAAATGAGAAAGAAGGAAAACTGCCAAACATATTCCATGAAGCACACATCACTCTCATACCAAAATCAAATAAAGACAGCACAAAGAAAGAAAGCTATTGACTAATTTCCCTAATGAACGCATATGTAAAACTTTTAAATAAAATCTTGGCAAATTGAATCCAATGATATATAAAAAGCATTATTCACCACAACCAAGTGGGATTTATCCCAGGGGCACTGGGATGGTTCAACATTCTAAAATCAATTAATATAATCCACCACATCAACAAGGAGAAAAACCAAAAACCATATGGTCTTATAAATAGATGCAGAGAAAACATTTGATAAAGTTCAACATCCATTTATGATAAAAGCTCTTGAAAATTTGTGGATAAAAAGAACATATCTCAACATAAAAAAGCCATCTATGAGAAATCTAACATCACCTTAAATGGGGAAAAAATAAAATCACTGCTATTAAGATTTGAAACCAGGCAAGGATTTCCATTATCTCCACTCTTTTCAACATTGTACTGGAAGTTCTAGCAAGGGCAATAAGACAAGAGAAAGACATAAAAGGAGTCCAAATAGGGAAAGAAGAACTGAAGCTTTCATTATACGCAGACGATATGATTCTTCATGTAAAGAATCCAAAAATATCCACAGAAAAACTTCTTGAAACAATAAACCAGTTCAGTAAAGTAGCCAATTGCAAAATCAACACACAGAAGACAGAAGCTTTCCTATATACACAAAAAGTCAAGCAGCAAAAGAAGAAATTAAAAAAAAAACATCCCATATACCATCACACCAAAAAAAAAAAAATACTTGGGGATAAACCTAACAAAACACATGAAAGATCTAGAACAAAAATTACAGAAGTTCATATGGAATAACAAAAGACCTTGATTATCGAAAAACCTCCTGACCAGAAAAAGATAAAATGGAGGAATTACTATTCCAGACTTCAAATTATACTACAAAGCCATAGTATTTAAACAGTTTGGTACTGGTATAAAAACAGACAATCAGACAATCAGACCAATGGAACAGAACTGAATCCCCTGAAATAAAGCCATATATATATATATATATATATATATATATATATATATATATATATATATATATATATATATATATATATATATATATATATATATATATATATATATATATATATATATATATATATATAGTCAACTAATCTTTGACAAAGGAGTGAAAAACTTACATTGGAACAAGGACAGGTTCTTCAACAAATGGTGTTGGGAAAACTGGACCAAGACATGCAAAAAAATGAACCAAGATACCTCCATCACACCATGTACAAAAAACAACTCAAAATGGATAAAAGACTTGGACGTAAGACCTGAAACCATAAAACACATAGAGGAAAACCTGGGCAAAACCCTTCATGAGTCACAATGCAGAAATCCACTTTTGGTCATATCTATAGATGGCAAAAAAAAAAAATGAAGGAAAACATAAACAGCTGGGACTACATCAAACTAAAAAGCCTCTGTTCTGCAAGAGAGACAAAAGAAAAAACAAAAAGAATCCCAACTGAGTGGGAAAAAGTTTTCACCCTCTATACATGTGATAAGGGTCTGATAACAAAGATAAATAAAGAACTCACACAACTTAACAAAAACAAAGCAAAAATACCAGTTAAAAATGGGGAGAAGATCTAAAAAGACACTTCTCCAAAGAGCAAGTCCAAATGGCAATCAGGCACATGAAAAACTGTTCAACATCATTAGCAGTAAGGGAAATGCAAATCAAAACTACTATGAGATACCACCTTACACCAATAAGAATGGCTCACATTCAAAAAACAGACAAGTGCTAACGTGGATATGAAGAGAAAGGAAAACTTTTACACTGCTGGTGGGAATGTAAACTGGTCCAGCCACTATGGAAAGTAGTGTGGAGGACCCTCAAAATGATGAAAATGAAACTACCATTTGACCCAGCAATCACTCTTCTGTGAATCTACCCAAAGCAGGCCTCAATGTGGGTACAAAGGGACATTTGCACTTGGAGTTTATTACAGCACTATTTATAATTGCAAACATGGAAACAATGCAAATGTCCCAAAACAGATGATTGGATGAAAAAGATGGGGTATATATACACTATGGAGTATTACTGATCCATTAAAAATTACAACCTTTATGAATTCATGATAACATGTATGTACCTAGAAGAAATCATATTAGTAGAAACAAGTGAGAAAGAAAAAGACAGAAACCAAATAGTTTCACTTATATATGGAACATAGAAAAAACAAACAGAAGGTCAGGAGGAAAAGTCAAATTAAGCTAACAACCAAACTAAGGTACACAACTAGGGGAGGGGATTATTGGGAGTGGTCACAGAAGGAAGGTGGTGTGTCACCCCTGGGAATTACAATGATATGAAACATATATATTAACAAATTATTTAAATAAATAAAAATATAAAAATATAAAGGGACACACAAAAAAGGATCTGATAAAAATTATAAATATTTACTCTGTGAAAACTATGAATATTTTCTCTAGCTAATACATAGTTTTAATATTCATATACAATACAATGTAAATTCTTCCTGATTCCCCCAGACTCATGGATTTATTTTAAGAACTTCTGATCCAATCAATCTAAAATGGCTGTTGTGTTTCTATGCAATCAATGAAGTAAAAAAGAAAGAAAGAAGGGGAAAAGATCACCTTTACTACTGCCACAAAAAATATTAAGTATCTAGGATTATATCTGACACAGGAGGTGAAGGACCTGTACAATGAAAACTGGGAAACTTTGCCAAAAGAAATAGAAGACACAGTGAAATGTAAAATTATTCCCTGTTCATGAATAGGAAAAAATATTGCTAAAGTGGTCATCTTAACCCAAATTACATATAGAGTTAATACAATCTCCATGGCATTCTGTAGAAAAATAGAACCAGCATTTACCAAAGTCAATATTGAACTACAAAATACCCAATTAGCCAAGTCAACCAAGGCCAAGAAAAAAAAGGAACAATGGAATAATTACATCCTTAGCTTTCAAACTATACAAATCTCCAATAATCAAAACAGTATATTATTGGAATAAATATAAGCATAATGTAGATTGAAATAGAAGAGAAAGCCCAGAAATAAAGCTACACTTTTATGGACAGCTAGTCTAGAAAAAAATGAGTGAAGAGTATATACTGGAAAAAAGAAAGTCCCCGTTAGGTTATTTTAAATGAGTGAAACTATTCACCAAATCCAATTCCTCCTTTTCTCTGAACCGCTCCTTGATTAATAAAACATTTTCAGCTAAGATTTAGAGAAATCAAATGTGAATTGTTACTTAAGTGAACTGTGGAAGATCTCCAATAGTCCAATAGTTATGTATGTCTGAAATTGATATTCTGTGTAAAACTTCACATTTTGAGCACCCACAAGAAGTTAATGTTGTGTATAATTCTTTTAGTTATAAAATCTCCCAACCTATGTAAGACACAATAAACTAAAAAAAAAAATGAAGATTCAAACCAAAGCATCCATTCATGTTATTGTTTTTTTCTGAGTGTTTATGTAGAGGGTTAGAATGTGCATACTCTGGATTGAAAGTAAGTCTTACTTATTTCTTCTCAATTTTCAAGAAACAAATAAGACTTTTCAACTTGAATCACTGATAGGTCTAATAATGTAATCTTGATGAAATACACTAAATATTCAAAATTGGACAAGTGTAATTATCCCAAACCCCTGCTCTCTGACCTTCAGAATGACTGAATAAAAATTGGATGCTGAAATTATATATGCTTATTATCCAGTTTAGCTTTGCCAACCTTAACATTAACTTTTGGACTGCTACTAATTGGATTTTGCTTCATTTTCAGATTATAATACTTGTTTTCCAGATGGATAACTGTACTATTTAATTTCTTAATTTATTGATTTGTTTTCTGTTTTAGACAATATTTGTCTTTGGTGAACTTTATTTCACAACACTGCATCACAGCTACACAGCAGCAATTAACAGATGCCCAATTGTATTGTTCGTTCTTTATATACTACATAGTCCAGAAATTATTGCCACTGAACTGAAAAACCAAGTTAGTTAAGGTGGAACTTGCCTTGCTACCAGACTTAGCTCTTACATCCTTCATTTATCCACCCCACATCTTCTTTATTTCAATATGAATGCCTGTGTCCCCTCAAAATCCATGTTTAAATCTTAACTCCTAAAGGTGTTATTAGATGATGTGACCTCTGTGAGAAGATTAGATCAGATGAGTGGCACCCTCATGAATGAGATTAGTGTCCTTTTCAAAATGGCTCAAAAAAACTCACTCATTCCTTCCTTCCATCATGTGAGACTACAGCAGAAATTAACTTATGAACAAAGAAGACATTCCTCACCAGACACTGGATTTACCAGGATGTTGATGTTGAACTTTAATCTTTCAGGACTGTGAGAAAAAAATTATTTTTTATGAATCATTCAGTTAATATTTTATAGCAGCTTGAATAGACTAAGATATTCTTCTATTATCAGACCACACAATTGGGATTATATATTGTTTCAAATGATTTATGCCCTAATATTCTACAGAAATTAAGTCCCTATAGAGTGAATCATTTTTAATGCTTACTTAAATACAGTGGGGAATATGTATGAAGGTCAATTTCACTGCCTCCCTCAACAAGTGATGGTATTGTACTGAAAATATTCAAGTAACATGTCTCTTTTATTTTAATGTCACACCCTTCTAACCAAACTTGATTATCTTGGCCTCCTATTAGTGCCTGCCTTTGCAAAATCCAAGTTTGAAAAGCATCATGGGGCACTGAGGTGTCCTCTTCTGTCCTTCCTTGGCCAAGACTCTTCCTTTACTTTAGAAGTCAGGTATTATCATTTTCAACATGTTTAATACAGAAACTTGTCCCAATTGTGTTATAAGTGATATTTCTTGTGATGCTTTCCACCTTTCTTTCAAACAATCCCTACAAATATCCAAGATGTTCTCAGGTTCATTTACTATGTTTATCTGTCTTCTAATATCTTTTTCTTCAATGTATTTTCTTTGCATCTGTTTGGAGAATAGATTTTGCAATTTTAATTAGATTTTCCCACAAACACAGGAAACTAGTAAAATAATCCTGCAGTACTGACTCCCATTATACAAATTGACTAAGGAACCTGGAGAAAAGTTGTGTAAATGAAGTGTACCAACTATTTAAATATTTGGCCAAAAATACTTTATCAGAATCAAATCAATATAACAAAATCACAAACACATTCTAATGTGTGGTAAGTAGTGTAACAATGATATAGGTAAAAATCTGTCAGAAAATCTTTATTGAAGGAAGTGATGATGGTATCCTCAAAAAATGTGCTCATTGTTTTCTTTATTTAAACATTTATAAACAACAGAAAATAAATGACTGATTATTTTTACTAAATGCCTAAACCTAACAACAGATTTTGAGAACTATAAGATGATTTGTACTTAATTTTTCCCTATAAGACAATTAAAATACATAGATATTTAAAAATGTTTCAATGATTCTCACTGTTTTTGATAAAAGTTTTAAAGTTAACATACAGAGTTTTTCAATTTGTTTCATAGTAGGTTTACCTTCAGTCTCCTTCAAAACACAAGACCAAGGCCTCAATTCATCTTTTTTGTTTGTTTGTTTTTGGTAGTTGAGTACTATGTCACTGTCTATATATACTAAATCTTCTGTGTGTATATGCTATGTCTTCTTTAATCATTCCTTTTTGGCCACATAGGTTGTTACTCTAAATAGTCTATAATGAATAAAGCAGTATATATTTCATCACAAATTTTTGTTTTTTATTCTTTGAATACATACTTAAATATGGAATTGATGGGTCATAAAGAAGATCTAGTTTTAATTTTTCAAGTAACCTCTGTATTATTTTTCGATAGGTGCTATACAAGGCTACATTCCCATGAATGGGATAAAGGGTTGTTTTTCTTCACAATATTGGCAAAATTTTATCTTTACCAAATATATATGTCATTCTATAACAATTTTTTCACCTGTTCATCTGCTCACCTCTTAGTCATCTGTTCATCTTTATAGATGCATCTATTCAGATACTCTGTGTATGTCTTCAATCATTTTTTTTATCATTGTGTTGTATAGGTTCTTCATATAATTTAAATGTTTACCCCTTGTTAGATGCATGATGTGCAAATATTTTCTTCAATTCAGTTGAATGCTTTTGAACTGAAGCAATACTTTCTTTAGCTCTTCAAAAACATTTTGTTTGTTTTAGTCCCATTTGTTTATATTTGCTTTTATTACACTTGATATTGGAATTGAGTAGTGAAAGATATTAAGGTCATTCTTATATATAACAATGCATCCCATCTGACTGTTAATGTATCCAGAAAAAAAAAGCTTTTTCTTACTATACTTAAAGACAAAGATATATATTAGAGGTCAGGGGCAGTATTGATACTCTGCTATTAAACTGTACTATTAGAATCTAATATTCCTCATATATATATATATATATCACCACATTAGACTAAGTACAAAAAATTCAGTTCTAGAAGGGAAATCTTACATTTGCAACATGGTAGTACCTAATTTTTTAAAAAAGGGAAAAGAACAGTATTAGACTAGAAATTTATAAATATCATTGCATTACAAAGCCTTCAATACTATTAGTCATAATAAAATAACAGCACTATTAAACAGCATGTAAAAGTATGCATGTCATCTGTGAACTCTGTATATCCTCCCTTGTGCTCATGCCACCCCTGATTTTGTCTTGCCTCCCTTCCCTCCCCTTGTTTTTGCTTTAGTTCTGTTATCAGTTTGTTATCTTTAATTTTTTCTTATCCTTTTATTTGATTTATCTATATCCCACATATAAGTGAGACTCAGAATAATGCTCATCATATATGGAACTGGCAAGAATTAGATCACAGAATAATTTCTAGGTAAAAGGAGTTAAGACTTGGGAATTTAGTATAACATATAGGATTAAAAAATAAATTTAAAAACAAAATCTCAAATTATGTTGTTTGCATAACAAAATTGCCAGCTTAACATATGATACATGTCCATATATGTTTATGAATGATATGAAGAAAAAATAACATGTTTACTAATAAGACTGTGAATCTATATTAATCACAAATTCAGAATAACTCAGTCTCAATCTTTATGACAATTGGCATGTATTTATAGAATGTTTCCCTTTGGGTTAGACAGGACTGGTGGTACCATAATGAAGAAAGGAATGTTCCTGATTATTTGAATTTCATGTAGATTACCTTGGCATTAGAAGGCCCTTACATGTTGAGAGCTGAGTGCACGGTGCAACAAAGGACGATGAGAGATATTGCTTAGCAATGGCAGCAAAAGATTGACTGGAAGTAATGGGCCAGACAACAATAAAACAAAGAAAGGGGTATTTATAAAGAACAGAGCACAATTTATGATGAATTTTAAAGTAAGGCAAATGGTGAGGATGTAATAAAATTTGGCTAACATATCAGTTTTTGTGATTTAACTGGGGGCGGGGAGATCATTCACAATTTGGTTGCTATTTCTTTAAGGAATGTTTTTTTAGTTAAACATTGGAGGATTGAGGATTGGTGACACCATCACTCTTTAGAGGTATTTATGCCCATTCTGTCTCCAGTTTTGGGGGGATAGATAAGATAGTAAAATGCGGTGTTTCTCATTTCACAGAATGAGCCTAGTCTGGTCTGTACTAGCACCTGACACAGATAAAATTCGCATAAAACTAAGAAATACAATTACCATTAAGTTACTATTACATAAAATCTTCCATAATTAATAAGTATTTTCAAATAATTATAATTCCACATTTATTCCTAAGACAGATCATAAAATCACTGTAGAGCTCCAAGAAAAATCAAATCCTAAAATCAATACTGATCTTACAGACCCCACACAATGCCAGTGTCACTTGGCAGAGCACATTCTAATTAAAGCACGATGGTCAAATATTTACCACACGATCATGTCACATTGTATTTAGAAGTTGTCTTTTATTCAGAAGTACACCTTTTTTCAGTAAACATGTCTTTGCTTATGAATATCTGGGGACACTGCCAGACTCTACAAATAACAAAAGTATAATTTTACAGTTATTCAGGAATGAACATATTTAACTGCTGTGCTCTTATACAAAGGGACCAAAGAGCTAATATATTAGCCAGCAACATATAAACAAGATGGAAGGGTGGGCTTTTAAAATACTATTTGAAACAAAGGAAACGAACAATCTAAGAGACTCAAATATCTAATCCAGTTTTCTGGGGGCATAAGTCAATGAAGAAAATAGAACTTTATATATGTAGATATTTAAGCGTTGGACTATTATATACATTTAGTGCTAATGTTATTTTTCATTATCTTGGAAACCTAGAGTATTAAGGAATTTTTGAAGTATATGGTTGATAGTCCCTGACTTGAAAGCTTACCGAGACAACCCAAAGTTCACATATAATATCCATATGTTTAGCCGTTTTTATTGTGATATATAGCACACTCATTTTTTAATATAAGAAAGTGTCAAGGCAAAAACATTTAATGTTATTGACCATAAGTATACACAAAATATTAATGAAGTCTCTTCCTGGTATTTTTTGATAACACACACATAAATACTTAATCTTTTTTTAATGTATAGTTTTGAATTACTTTCATGCTTAATGTAAGCATGAGACTTTCCTGTGTTAAGAGCTTTTGGAAAATACTATAGTTTTTATTGATTACATGTGCACACACACATACACATACACACCATACACTACATCATTGTATACTTGGAGGTTCTCCCACCACCATGTCACCTGTGAAATGTCATATTGATATCTTGTTTGCCCCTCTTTCCCTCCTCCTCCCATGTTGTATGCTTTAGTTCTATCGTCAGTTAATGAGTTTTAACTTTTTCTTGCCCTTGTGTTTTCCTTATATCCCACATATAAGTGAGACCAATAGTATTCTTTTAAAAACTGATTCAAAGGCCGGGCATGGTGGCCCGTGCCTGTAAGCTTCAGCCTATGAAGCAGCCGGGGCTAGGGATCATGGTTCGAGTCCCGCCTGGGGCCCGTAGCAAGACCTAGTTCCAAAAAAATAGCTGGGTGTGGTGGTGCGCGCCTGTAATCCCAGCTACCTGGGAAGCTGAGGCTGGGGATTGCTTGAGTCCGTGGTACCCTGGGCAACGAGATCCTGCGGTTCCACGGGCAAAAATAGCAAGACCTAGTCTCAAAAAACAAAAAAATAACAAAAAAATTAAAAAAAAAAACTGATTCACAATTCACATAGAGTGAAATGGACAGCTATTAAGGGCATGTTTTAATGAATTCTGTTAGTAAGTATATCCATATAATTATAATCAACATATCTTTCAGGGCACAGAAAATTTCTATCAAAGTGGAAAATTCAATGTCCCCTTTTTCCTTTGATAGCAGCCATGACTACTTGTATTAATATGTCTGTTTTTCCAGTCTTGGAGATAATGACTTGACTGAGTCCTTTGTTCGTTATGGATCCAATAAAAGTTGTTGACTTGCCAGTGTTTTACTTATTGTTATGATGTAGTGATAACTTCTAAGCTCCTCACATGGGGAACTGAAAATCAGAAGTTTAGGTTGCCTTTTTCCCCTGACTGATAGTTTCCTTTGTTGTGCAGAAACTTTTTAACTTCATGCAATCAAATAAACAATGTATGATAAATAATGGTGAGGTATGTATAATCTGTCATATAAGATATATTTATATGTGTTTGTTTTCCATGCATATATCTTTATCAAAAATTGCTTAGATAAACCACACAGATTGGTTTTCTTTATGAAGATTATGGCAAATTATATTGTGTCACATTTATTCATTGATACCTTCAAACCTGCATCTTACTCTAATATTGACAAGAATTTTGTTTTTAGCTGTGAGAATTCTAAATTTGTGAAGACTTTGATTTGGTTAACATACTGAAATTGATGTAAGTACAAAAAGTTTATTACCATTTTTTTAGTAGATTGATTTTGCCATTGTCAGTATATTACTAACAAATTAAAGACTTTTTTAATCATATGGTATGTGTGTCTGTCTGTAGTCAACTGTAATTCTTATTTGAAGATGTGCTTATTTTAACACATTTTTGAGTAAATGTTTTTTGTTTTAAATTTTATGAGTTATCTATGCATATCTATTAATATCACTTCTAGATATTTATCCAATGTTTTTGAAAACAATTATGCACCCTTATGTTCATAGTATAGTTCATAATAGCCAAAACACAGAATCAAATACATGTCTATTGACAGATGACTGGATAATGAAATTTTGATATACATAATAATAGAATAATATTATATTATTCAGAATAGAATAATCAGATTTACAAGGATGAAACAATGCCTTCTGGGATGAAACAAATGGGTCTTGAACTGACTATGCTAAGTGAGGTAGATTGGAAAGTGAAAGACAGTTACTGGGTGGTTAGATAAATTTGTGGAATATAGATAACAAGTGCAAACAAACTGGCCAAACACATAAAAAACGGGCATTAAACTCTGTGAAAACTATGCTGCTTACCACAGGGGAATGGGAGAAGGAGGAAGAAATAGAGGCAATGAGGTGATAGTGGAATATTGGTATGAACTATTGGTGGAGGGCAAGGGAAGTACATGCCCTCAATATGTATTGAGTATGGAGTTCTGCTTTCAAAATGATAAAGTTTTGTAAATGAATTGGGAATCACTAAAATTTATACAAAATTTTTTATATTTATAAAAATTTAATAAATTTTTCCAAACATTTCACAAAGTCTAAGAAGACTGATTTCTTAATGGACTCTATAGGATGAAATCCAAACATTTAAATATAAAATGTAAGATCTCATTGTTATTCCAAATTCCTCAGTATTGTACTTCTATTTCCAAATCTGACTGACAGTATATATTTTTAGTCCATCAACTTTAAACTATATGCAGTTCCCTCACACATACATCATGCTATTTTCACATCTTTATTTTGCTACTTTCACCTGATCAATTTCCTTTTCATTAACTCTAATTACCCATTGGGTTATACCTTATATATAATTTTTATATAACAGCAATCCCATCCAAATTTAGTGTGACTTTCTCCTATATTCCATTACATACCCCCACATAGCCCTATCATTTTAGTGTAGTACAGAACAATAATTTGTTTATATATTTGTTTCTCCTTCTAGGACATATAGCTCTTAGGTTTCTTACACACAAGTTCATATCTCAGTGTACTCCTGGTAGATACAAAATATTAAATATATGATGAATTGATGGATAAATGGTTAAATAGATGAATACAGACTTGTGATAATAACTTAAATTGTCATCTTATACAAACAATGAAAGTGTACAACCGAGGGTGCACAAGGAAGCCCAAATTATTAGTGGATGCATGCTCTCTTGAAGGATCTGGGCATCTGTACACATAAAGTAAAGGAAGAAGCAGGTTCTTAGTGTGATAGAGCTTTAATAGAATTAGTGTGCACAGAGAGAAAAGAGGATATTGTTAATTTAATCAAAGTTTTCCAATAAAACACCTCAAGTTATCCATCCTCTCACAGGCAATGCCCAGCCAAACAGGGTTATCTGGAAGAATGGCTGTTGGGAACCAAAAGCTTGCCACAACTCTAAGGCTCCTTTTGGAAGGGAATAGCAAGAAAGGAATAAAGCAGGTCCCAGAAAACTGGGACAAAACGATAAAAAAAAAACAAAACGCAGAATCAATATACAAATCACGATAAGGGCTGTCATTGTGTCTGTCAAGCACAAGGAGTAGCCTCTCCACCCGTGTCTCTCACACAACTGTTTTCCAGTTGTCTCTACATATCTTTCTACCTTATTTTTCCTTCCATATCAATTCTCCAAATTCTTGAGTACAAGTTAAAGCCAGAAAAATAAAGTCTCAGGGTCGACCTGCCTTCAGTGTTCTATAGCTTCACTTAGCCTCTCTTAGGTCACAATAACTTTCATGTTCAGATATCTGTTTCATGGTACACTGCATCCTATAGTCCAAGACAGGTTAGTATGCATAGGAGTAGGGAAAATGGTACCTCCCATGCATGAAGCTGCATTTATTATAGTAAGTCATCAATTCGATATTGTTATCGTGGGGAGCAGGGGAAGGCTTTTTAAACTAAAAATCTCTTTGCCAGCATTTCCTAAACCAGCTAAAAACCCTTACCAATCACTCTGATACAATAGGGACAAGAGCCTTTTTTTTTAACCCTTAAGCTTCCACACACAAATTATCTTTGTCATTCAGATGCCTGCTGCATTTGCCCCAGACACTTTCCAACCCAAACTAAAGAGAAAAAAACTTTCAAACCTATCTTTTACTTGTCCCCTTCATGATTCTCCCCCCTGCAGCCCTTTACTATGTAATTTCCAAGCTCGACTAAACTCTTTTCTTTTCTTTTTTAATTAATTGGTTAATTTTTATTCTTTAAATCTCAACCTTGGTAAATGGTTCTTAGGATACCTTCCCCCCCTCCTTCCTCTTGTGCCCCCTCCATTCTCTCAAACCCTGTTTTTTGTTGTTTACTAGTCTATGCTAAGTCCATTGGTCTCTTTCTTTCCTGTGGCAGTGTTCTTTCATTGGGTGAGGGACTGTGCTGTTGGAACAAGGCAAACTTTGCTAGTAGGTTTTCAGTCTTAAGATTGCATTGGGCGACCAGTTTATATCTATTTGTGGTCTGTCCATGCTTTCTCATTGGAGGCTGTCGTCTCCAACTCCATCTCTGTTGTTTTGTTGCTTTGTCTTTTGGTTCTGGCATCAGATTTAGGGGGTCTCACCCCCTGCCAGTGTTGGTGAAGGGACATTTCTGTGTATACAGGTATCCGTGAGTGGCCACTGTAGATCATCTCCTCTGTCTCATTTTGCAGCCCTGTTGTGGGGCCAATGTCCCCAGGTCTTGGCCCTCATCTCCTCTCCCGTAGTGTGGGGAAGGACACCTTGATCTCATAAAAGGCATCTCCGAAATGAAGTCTTTGGTCTTCTAGACCAAGGGAGCACCAAGGGTGCACCTCGTGACATCGTGTTTCCATAGTTGTTTCTACTGCCTCACATGCTCTGGCTCTCTCAATTGTCCATCTGCTGTGTCTAACTCAGGCTTGTGGGCTGGATTTTTACATGGTCCCTCGCTCATTCTGTTATGTAATTTGTAGTACATATGTTCTTTCTCCTCCTGAAGATTAGCTAGGGTGAAAGTGAAATGGAAGAGGCACCCCCCCACCCATGCACTGGTACCTCCCTGTTTGAGGGTGAGACCCAGGTGGTTGGGCATGTACACTCACAAGTCCCCCCTGGGGTAGGGGCTCGGGGAAACATGCCCTGACCTATCTGGGCGGCAAATGGCCACCCCGTGCAGCAATCATCCACTGGTGGATAGGGCTAAAACCCCACCCATGCCCTCTCCCAGACTCTCCAGGCTTTGGTAGACTTACCCAGGGGTTGTAAACACTTTTCCTCCCAGCTGACAAGGGAGCTCCGATGGCCCGGGACCCCAGGCAGGCAAGCAGCCTGCTTAGGCTGCTTGCTGGTGGGCAGGGCTCAAGTTCCCACACTGCCTCCTTGCTGGCTCCTCCCTACTTGGAGGCAGGAACCTGGATTGCTGGGCATGCACCCTCCCAAGCACCTCCTGGGATGGGGAGCTGAGGAGACATTCCTTGGCTGATCCAGGCTGCACATGGCTGCCCTGTGCAACATCTGCTGGTGGATGGGGCTCAAACCATACCCATCCCCCCACCTGGGCTCTTCAGGTTTGGGGGGGCCTACCCAGGGGTCATCAATTCCTTTGTTCCCCGCTGGGTGTTGAAACCAGCCTCCATGGCTGGCCATGGAACGTGAGAGGGAAGAAACCCCTGTGCATCTAGCCCATGGACTCACCTACCTCAGCTTGACTGAGGTGCATCCATAGTTGTCCCCCACCCCCCAGACTTAGGGCAGGAACCACCGGCATCTGAGGCTGTTGCAACCAGCCTCCATGGCTGGCTGCGGCATGTGGGAGACTGAATTCTTCATCTCTAGTGCAGGTCTACTGAGGTAGGAGAAAATCTGAGGGCCCCCCAACTGCCCCAGCCCAAACCCTGGCAGAGGTGCTCAGCTCCCACCTCTGCCCACATGGAGGTAGAGGCCTGGACCCGGGAAGCCTGGGGGGACTTCCAACTCTCTATTTCTGGTCCATCTGGGACTAAGGTTTGGTTTGGAAGGCAGCACAGCCTACTGACCCCCCTGCCCCAGCCTGGGCCCTGACAGATGTGCTCAGCCCCCATCCCCTGCCCAAATGGAGGTAGAGGCTGACTTCCCCAGCTTGAGATTCCTGGACCCGGAGTCCCCAAGACCCTGAGGTATTAGAGGTATAGGACTCACCCCCCCACCCCACCCCCACACACACCCACCAGCAGCCTAGGCCCTGGCGGGGTTGCGCTGGATATTTTCTCCTCTGACTAAACTCTTAAAGTGATCAAACTATTACTGTTAGCAAGTAAAAAAGTAACTACCTAAATACATATTACAAGGCAACCATGTAAAAACCCTGGTTACCCCATTACACATGCTACAAAATAAACATGAAACCAGTTAACCCACCACATGTCCAAAACCATCTTTTTAGTCTCTGGTCACCTCACCATATATCCAATCAGAATTGACCAACACGTGTTCCAAAAGCAAGTTACTCCTCTATTCCTTCTTTGATGTCTATTTTGTGTCTCCAAGCACGTGGTCTAAGACACGATGTTTTCTTTTGGTGTTCCTCTCAACTTAAGGCAGTAGAAAAAACTCCAAGTTACAGGAACCAACATTAGGTCCATCTTCTCATGCCTCACTCATGGCCTTTCCAACAACATCTCAATTAAACTAGATAAAACAAACTCCAACACAAATTTTAAATCTCCAAACTCTATAAACTCTTAAAGGATACATCATCAGTTTTTGTGTAATAAGGCCATTCGTTCACAGTCCAGGCTCAAGGCCACAGGCCCCAACCCACCTCAGGCATTATGGCCAGGCCTCCTCCTCCTTCTCTTCTTCTTCTTCTTCTTCTTCTTCTTCTTCTTCTTCTTCTTCTTCTTCTTCTTCTTCTTCTTCTTCTTCTTCTTCTTCTTCTTCTTCTTCTTCTTCTTCTTCTTCTTCTTCTTCTTCTTCTTCTTCTTCTTCTTCTTCTTCTTCTTCTTCTTCTTCTTCTTCTTCTTCTTCTTCTTCTTCTTCTTCTTCTTCTT
>PVHY01018100.1:0-29982 GCA_004024945.1 Uropsilus gracilis
CACACACACACACACACACAACAGCCTCTGTTCTCCAGACAATGGCCCTTTCCCTCCACAGGGTCCCACCTCGCCTGGAGCCACGCTGACTTAGCCTGCCCTGTCTCCCCTCTAGACTGAGCACCTCTTGCAGGCAGGAGCAGATCCACCACCCATGGCCCCCCGTGCCCAAGTTGAGCCTGACCTACAACGGTAGCTCCAGGCATCATCAAGGGGCCCTTGGCTGCCTGCCTCCAGGCTGCCTCCCAATGGCGGGAGGCGGAGGCGTCTGCACCTCCAGATGCCCAGCACCACAGCCCGAGTCCTCAGCACCGCTGCTCCCCAGCCCCAGAAGCCCCACTCCCTGCGCCTCCTGTGCTGACCGGACTATCCACTATTGCACGGATGATTCCCTTACAGAGATGGGGGGATCCCCCGGGCTGCCCCAGGCGGCGGCTGCCGCCCGCAGGGCCAGGGGTCCCCAACTCACCGTCGTGGTAGCCGTTGTCAGGGTCCCTCTCGGCAGCGGAGGCCTGGAGCTCACTCCACGCCCAGCCCAGAAGCGCCAGGTCCGGGTCTTCCTTCTCCATCAGGGTCAAGGAGATCTTCCTGGCCAGCACCTCGCCGTCCGGCTCCCGGAGCAGCGCGCAGTGGTATTCCTTGGAGAGGAGCTGTTCCTCCAGCAGGTGGTCCAGGAGGGCCTGTACCTGGCCCGGCCCGAGTCCTGACAGCAGCATCTGGACCCGGGCCAGGATGCTCTGGAAGTGGCTCATGGCAGCGCTCGGGGTCGGGGCAGCTGCCTGGGCCAGGGGCTGGGATCGCTGCTGGTCTGGTCTGCCGCATCCAAAACATGAAGTGAAAAACAGGATGAGGGAAGCTCACGGTTTACAGCTGCTCATTCCTGCTCAAGAAGGTTTCCTCATTTGCGCTGTGGCTGATGGAAGTGACTTCTTGGCTGATTCAGACACGGATATTCATGGGTACCTGCGCCTCCCATGCGCAGGAGCCACACAAACCCAGCCTTGTGGATCCTGTTAGATCCAATCCAGCCTGTCCCAGGCGGCAAGGAAATCACCTCCCCAAGGTGAGGCAATGCTCTGATGTCTGACTGCAGCCAGAGGGCATTGCAGCGCAGAGGGGAAGCTGCTTGCTGAGCTTGGAGCTCATCTGCCTGGGTCCAAATCTCAGACTCACACTTGCAAGGGATGTGACCGAGGCAAGTTACGTAGCCCCTGTTGGTCTTCCTTCCTCCATCTCAGAGTAGACGGAGATTATGAACAGCAACGTGACGGTGACAGTCCGTGAAGTTTGGGGAAGACTCAATGAGGTCTGTTGAGTTGCTAGCACAGTCTCACCGATATATAATAGTTCAATAAATTTGAGCTATTGTTATGACTGATGAACCACACACCAAGCTCTGGATCACCTTGGCTTTACCTCACTAAACCTTCGGCTCTTCCTCTGCAAATCACCCAGTAATCGTAATCCCATCTCACTAAGTTTATTGAAGATGATGACGTGAAGGGGCTTAGCACTGGGCTTAATAGCATTTAGTGAACACTAACCATTTGCTAATATTATCCCCAGGGCACTATTGCACTAAATTCAGGTTTTGCGTAGGAGCTGGTCTATTCTAGGATTCAACTCTAAAAACCCCCCAAGCCCAATTTTCTTCCTATCGTTCTGAAATACACCGTGGCCTCGTTTCCTCTCCTGGTCTCCACCTCAGCAGCTCTTGGAGGGGGGAGGGGGAAAACCATTTGCACGGCTTACTTCAATGAGCAAAATTAATGTTTCCCTTCTAGTATGGTTGAGCAGCTCCTACCTGCTAACTGTACCACAAGAGACAATGCAAAGTCGGGAAATAAATATAAAAAGCGATGACCTGAAGGCACTAGAGTGTGACCAGAGCAGGAAGATACTAGAAGGGAGGCAACATGTAGAAACTGAGAATATCACAAGTGAGTTTCCAGCCCATGAGGTTAGCCTGACAAATCTCCGTTCGTGTTACTCAGAATCACGGAAACTCTACAAAACGCAAAGTTTTGCTGCCCAAATAACCAGAGGATTTCAGTTAGCAATTGTTGCTGGAAAGGAGTAGAAATTTCAGAAAGGAGACAGTTTTCCCCAAATTCTGAGGCTAAATTGATGAATATCTCATGGGCCTCTTGAACCATGAATAAACCACGAACAGACACCACACAGCTCAAGTAAAGCAAAAGGAACTGAACTGAGATTCAAGTGGAAATATTGTTCAGGGGTGGGTGGTAACAGGAGTCTTTGCGTCTGATTCTACCCAAGATGTTCGCTAAGCCAGAGTGCTAAACAAAAAATAGCATTTTTCAGATTATAACAGAATCCAGAGTGTTTATAATACATCATTCATGATGTGCACTATATACCCCAAATTACTTGATTATAAAGAAATAGGGGGGAAAGTATTCATTTTCATGAGAAAAAGACAATGAAGGAACCCAGATGTTAAAATCATCAGACAAGGATTTCTAAAGCAGTGACTGTAACTGTAGAGGAGAACAACATAAAGGGTTAAGGGAAATATACTCTAAAAGATAGGAAATATGAACAGAAAGAAACTACTAAAGGAAAGCTACTAAGTGAAAACCATCAACATGAAAAATGCATGAACTTTTAAAAGTTACTGGATAGTTCCGGAGTCTATAGAAGAAAGAGAAACTTTTAGTGGAACAATAGGAGAGCTTTGATCTAAAGAACAGAGAGAGAGAGAAAATAAGCTTCTGGGTTCTGTAGGACATTACCAGAAGGTCCGCCTTACACATATGCAGAGTCACAGAAGAAGAGAAAGGATGGGCAGGAAAACATTTGAAGAAATAAAGTCCAAGGTTTCGCAAACTCAGTGAAAGTAAAGCAGGTCCACAGACCTTAGTCAGTGTCAAGTAGGATAAATACCAAGAAGCCACATCAGGCACAGCCTCACCAAACTGCTCTAGACCAAAGATGCGGTGAGATCAGCCAGGTCAAGACCAAGCGTGACAAACAGATCACTCAGGTGATCGCTGACTTCTCACTAGGAATTATGGGAAACAGAGGGTAATGGAATAACATTTTAGAAGAAACGAGAAGAAGAAAGACGATCAACCCAGAGTTTTAAATCTGGTGGACAGTTATGTATATACACACACATATATACAAAATGAAAGAAAATAAATTAAACAAACAAACAAAAAAATCCCAGCACCAAGAAAACCCCAAAATTTGATTGCAGAATCCTGGTTCCTTGAGTGGGGGTGGGGGACAACAAATGGACTATAGTGGAGGGTTACTGGTACTTTGGTGGTGAGTGTGGTGGGGTGACAAACAATTGAGGTGTGAAGCTATACCTTGTAAACCAGTGTTACCTCAATAAAATAATTAAAATTTAAAAAAAAAATCTGGTGAGCACATCCCTCAAGGATGCAGGAGAGAGACATTTTTTGACAAAAGAAAAACTAGAAGGATGTATTTCAGCAAACCTGACTTCAAAATGCAGCACTATGTATTTTGTGGAACACAAAAAGATACCAGTTAGAAGCTCAGCTCTATAGTGAGAAGTACAGAACATCAGAAATAGTCATCTCAAAGCTGGGAGTAGTGGTATGTGCCTGTAATCTCAGCTACCTGGGAGGCTGAGGCTGGGGATCACTTGAGTTCGTGGGTTCAGGACTACCCTGGGCAACATAGTGAGACCTAGTCTTTAAAAAAAAAAAAAAGGAAAAGAAAAGAAAGAAAAAGAAATAGTCATCTCTGGGTAAACATAAAAGATGGTACTTAAATTATTTAAGGCACTGTCTTGTGACTGAAATAAACGTAGTTATAACATATGTAGAGATGATATGTTGATGATTGATCTTTGGAATGATGACTATAACAAAAAGGGTGATCACTAGTCCTATGCAGTTGGTAATCTGCTATATCTTATATAACGGGGAACAATATTACCTTCATGTTGAATGGGAGGATGCAAGGTGTGTCGTGTAATGCCTTGAGCAACAATTCAAATATAACGCATAAAGGAATTGCTCAATAGCAACTAAAAATCAATAACAATGTCATGTGAGATGATATTGAACTCAGCTTAAAGAAACATTCCAACAAAGTCATGAGGTCATAAACTTCAAGCATACAGGCAGATGGTAGCAAACTTCAGAGCTCTTCCTCTCACCTCCCAAAGTCTTTACACTTTCAAACAAGCAGAGGTGTCACTGTGAATAGGATTCCTAGGGCAACAATAAACTTGGGAGTCATAATTCACAGGGCAAGTCGATAGCTTTGTAGTCATCTTAAAAGACCTCTTTGTCCAAACAACACTGCGAAGGGTAGTTTTATGACCACCAGACCTGACTGTCCATCTTCACACAGGTCTCTCAGGATGGGAGAGGCCCTGGGTCAGTTGGCTGTGACTTTCCTCAAAAGCAGCTCTGTCGTGCAGGGTGACAGCTTCCCGCTGGAGCTAGAGGGAAAGAGGTATAATTACCTACATAATTGCCTTTTGCTCCCCTTCTTTTTTTGATTTATTAAAAAAAACAACATATATATACATATACATATATATATATATGTATATATATATGTTACCAGCTGTGTACTTTAGTTTGGTTGTTAGCTTGTTTTGACTTTTCCTCCTGGCCTTTTGCTTGCTTTTCCTATATCCCATATATTAGAGAAACCATTTGGTTTCTGTCTTTTTCTTTCTAACTTGTTTCTGGTAATATGATTTCTTCTAGATTCATCTATGTTATTTCAAATTCATTAAATTTGTCATTTTTAATTGATGAGTAATATCTTCTCCCCTTCTTCCTGAGATTTCTGTTGCTGGCAGTTAGAAGGCCAGACCATTTTTTTGGACCAGACAGTAATGCTATTGATTAGCCCTAAGGAAAAGATTTGAGGAGCCTAAAATTTGGGAGTTTGGAAAGAAGGGGCCAAGAGAGAATCATAACTGATGGAATAAGTGACATGTCACCTCCAGCCATGGCCTGGGAGAAAGGGACCCAGGATGAGTCATTGTGAAATATAAGGAAGCCATCTTCTGAAGAACCTTGCCCCCGAGGCACTAGAGAGAGAGAAGCAGGGATGCAATTCCAGCCAACGAACTGGGGCTGAGGGCCGGACCCTAAAAGCTATCCACACCCCAGGGTGGGAATGAAGACGTCTCTATGAGCATCCCAAACACCCAGGAGGGGATGATGGGTAATCAGACGTCAGCCCTGGGGACAAGGATAGGCCTGAGCCACTCTGAAGGCTGCCTTCCTCTTTCTGATGAATCCAGCCACCACCTGGTCATATGCTTAGCCAGGAAAACCTGAATGCCAGCCTTGTCAGCCCCTGACTCACTCTGCCACCACAGCAAGGCATTTCCCCTCTCTGGACCGCAATTTCATCCTCTGTGAAATAAGTGGATCTGATCACAAGTTGCCCAGGATGTCTTTCAGTTCCGAAACACTGCCAACTGCAGAACCTCCTGGAACCACGACACCCCGTGGGCATCACGAGCGCAGTCTCACCCTGTCTTGACCCATCAGGCCTCCTGCATGTTTTTCCCTCTCACAATTCCCCGCAGTCTGTACTACTCTTACCTGGTATTTTGCTTTGTTTCTCTTCCTTTTTCTTCTTATTTATTTTTTATTTTTGGAGATTAGGTCTTCTATTTTTGCTTGGGGAACCGCAGGCTCAAGTTGTCAGTGGTACCACAGACTCAAGAGATCCCCAGGCTCAGCCTCCAAGGTAGCTGGGATTATAGGCGCGTGCCACCACGCCCAGCTATTTTTTGGGACTAGGTCTCAATGTTGCCCCAGGCAGTTCTTGAACCTGCAGACTGAAGCGATTCCCAGTCCCAGCCATGCTCCAGAGGCTGCGCTTAAAGGCACACGCCACCGTGCCTGGCAATTTGTTTCATTTTTCATTTAAGTTTCTGTCCCCAAGAATAATGGGCAACTGTGACTAACACATGGAAAGTGTAATGAGAATATGAAGGCTGAGGGTCTTCAGGTGACAAATCCTCTGGTCCTGTGCCCTCGTGACCAAGGGCGGTTAGCCAGTGTCAGAGGGGTGTCAACCAAGTCGAAACTGTCTGCACGTGCAAACTGGGATGCCAAGAAGCTACCAGCAAGGAGATAGAAAATGAGAAAACTTTCCTCTTCCTTGGGAGACTATATACGCCAGGCAATCGCGTAGGGTAACACTTTGGCAACAGGATTCAAATGAGAGAAGGGCGTGTGCACTTCTCAGCACAGACCTCAAGGGAAACTCCACAAATTGGGGTTATAATGCACAAAGCAGCATTATTTGTGATGAAATAAGGAAGAAAAAGTCCATCTAAGAATAGATGTGTCCTTTACAAACATGTGGTTTTAATGGGTTCTGTGCAATAGCCCCAATCAAAGGAAGGGACCATTATGGTGGCTAAAGTGAAATTAGTGTCATTAATTACACCTGGGGGTAGAGCACACATTTGGAAAGTTTCATGGTTGTATTGCTAATTTCTTGCCTCCTGTTCCATAGTCGGTGGGTGTTGCGCATAACAGCGAGTCCATTAACTGCTAACTCCACAAGACCGGTATAGCTGAGACCCTTAAAGCCCGTTGTCAAAGATTCTGAAGTCAGACAGAAGCATTCTAGAATCTTCTCTCAAGCTCAGCTGTGTGACATGGCATACTCTGTGTGACTGGTCATTCATCATAACACACTTGTGATGCCTTCCAGAATCATCTCCACGTGTCCTCAGGGCAGTCGGACACCCCTTCCATGAAGAACTGATAGCTTTAGGGAAAGCGCTGTTGGTCTTTATGGGTGTTGAGGGACAGTGTGCTGGATAGTCTCATAGAGGTCAAACGCCCCAATGAAGCCTGCTTTGTGGAAGGCAGCTGTTGAGATCAGAGCAAGATGTTGCAAAGTTCAAGTTCCACGAGCCAGACTGGTTGTATTCTGTGTTCCCTAAAGTTACTTCTTTGTCATTACAAAGCTGGGTGGCTTGCAGGCTGATTACGAGCCCCTATGGATGTGTTGAAGGGGTAAGAGTAATTGTCTTGGACAGGAAGGCATTGTGTTTACAGACACTGTGAAATTCTGTCTCATCTGCTTATGTTCCTTGATTAGTTCCTTCCTCCTGTGTGATAGCATTATGTTTTTGCGATGTTTTGTGTATTTGTGAACTTTGGAGCCCTAAGAAGCCAGGTCGTATGCTCATGGGATCAAAACGATTGAATTTTACTATTAAAACCCAAAATTTAACTTGTATAAACCAAGCCCACTTCAAGAATAGAATCATCTTATGGACAATTAAAAAGATCATCCCTAGAAGCAACTTAAGTAGCCTTCAAAATTAGGATGAGCAAACAAATGTCAGGGTATATCTATACTTTTCACATTGCTGTTGGTGACATTCTGCTTAGAACAGGGTTACATGTTATAGCACACACAAAGCTCAACACATTGTGAGTGAGAACACATCTATAGTCTGCAAAGCCTTCGCTAGAAAGGGCCCATAGGAAGGAAGCATATGCATAAAAAATGATCAACTGTCAAGTTGGGGGACTGGTTATTTCCAGAGCAGAGGTGGTGCAGGCAGGGAGAGGGGGCTAGAGAGGCATTGGGGAGAATTCACAGCTTAGACCAACTTCAAAGATTATTTCATTAGCTGAGAATAATAATAATAATGAAATTATTTCATGATTTCATTGCAATTGCACAGCTATTCATACCCTTGTTCTTTGGAACTGTTGTAACCGATATGTCTAAACTATCCTAGTAGGTTGAGTCATGTGAAATTGCCGAGATTAGTCTGTCTTAACTTACAAAAACAGCCATTTCATGTGATTTGACCTAAGCTGAAGAGATCGACGGTGATGACGATAAAGGACTGAAAGGAGCTCTCCCTGCTACTGATGCAGCTACTCAAAGCCTCTGATGAGCCTCCTCCTCCTCCTCCAACTCTCTGGTTTCCAAGAGGGTGGCACAGGATCACACTTTGGGAAACACTGGTTCAGTGACTGTTGTCACAAACTGTGGTCAGGGGCCAAGCCTTGGAGATGAGAGACTTGAGGTCTGAGATGAGAAGTGGGGGAAAGGGGTACAAATGAGTTTGTGTAGGGCGGGGGCAGTGCAGTGGGTCACATGAAAATGCTCATGCACTATACCCTAGATCAAGGTTAGGGTTCTCTGGGGTCACCGACCTGTTGACCAAGAGGTAATCATGTCTCATCTCTTGCTCCTCCAACTTGGAGGTCAAAGACGATGATGGTGATGATGATGATGATGTATTAACATCTCTTGCTCCTCCAAATTGGAGATCAAAGATGATGATGATAATATATTAAAACAGTCCAATACAATTTATTTCGTGAGAACAGTGGGGAGCTAGACACTTTCTCTCGATGGTCTTGACATCACCAAAGATGGCGCAAGACAAGCATTGATCATCTGCTGTGATCACTAGGAGCAGAAAGATGAAGTCACTGCACACAGCAACTGAGCAGGAGCCTGGGAAACCTCCCAGGCTGTGGGTTTGCAAAGAAGAAGAAATGCTTAGCTGCTTCCTCTTGAGAGGCTGGGGAGCTCAGCTCCCTGTGTAGCATGGCAGTGTTTGAGTGTGTCTACCCACCCAAATCAGGGCCCGTTGCTGCATCTGAGCTGGAGTTACCTTGACTACACCCAGGGATGTGATTGTTACATTTGCTTCTTGGGTTTCCCCGCAAGTCACGTGGAGTTCACCTCTGGCGTGTGACCATGGAAGCAGTGGGGAGAGTGGGTGGGGACATGACCCATTGCTGCTCATGTGGGCCAAAAGTGGGTGTTTGGAGAGTTGGGCCCAGTGGGGTGCTAGACTGGAATTGACCATCTCCCAAATAGCCACTGAGAGTGTCATTACCACTGTTTGCCCCCCAACATCACCATCCTCATTCCTCCCTCCACCACCCCCATCAGTCTCACTGCCACTTACACAACAACTCCACTTTCAGCATTATCCACCATAACCACCACCACTGCCCATGACCATCAAAACCACCTTCGTCATCACCACTGTTATTTGTTCCCTTCCTACCACCGTTTTCACCATTACTACCGCCTCTATCCTTATCAACATCACCACCTCCACCTTCTCCCTCTCATTATCACTACCATTACTTCTACCTCTGCCAACACCATCATCTCCACCATCTCCTTCTCCCTCCCAATACTTCTACCATCACCACCATCACCTCTACTACCTTCACTATTTTCACCATTACTTGCATGATCACCATCACTCCTACAACCAGCATCATCATCATCATCACCATCATCATCATTCTTACCATTAATATCATTTCTACCACCCCACCACTAATACCATTCCTACCATTGCCATCATTACCACTACCACTTTCATCATCACCTCCATCAGCTCCATCGTGGCATTATTACTACCTCTGGATCAAGTTATTACTACCTCTGGATCACAGATCTTCACACCAGCCACAAAGTGGGAATTCTCATCACCATGATATATGAAGCTTGAAGAAGATTCAAAACCAGTTCTAAGTAATTGCTGCTGATACTCTCAACAAGGGGATGTTGGGATCACTTGCTGACTTGGAATTTGACCCAATAAGGAGACACCATCTCTTTCTCCCAGTGGGTCAGTTGTGGAGATGTAGAGAAGTTCAGTTTCCTCAGGAGACCGAATATTTACAAAAGATGTTTAGGAATCAGGGCCCTGAAGCTCAGATACATCCAGGCTTCAGTATTGCCAGGATTTAATCAGAGAGCATCTGCTGACTGCAAGCTCAATCTCTGCCTTAGTTACAGAGCTGGGCTGATGCAAGTCATTCACAAACTCTCCAGGCCGTGGCCGTTGTGGAGATGAGTCATTCAGTTCTCCACAAGGGAGAAACTGACACTGGTCACAGAGGCAGCTGCCAACGGTGTGCCCTGGGTGCCTCCAGCTTGTAAATCCATGCCAGGTGCTTCCCAGGCCATCCTGACCAATGTCTAGATGTGCCAGGACTCACCACTTCTGGGTAGCATGGGCTCTTCTTTGAGAAAATGATGTGCCTGGGCTTGCTGCTAACCAGGCTGAGCCTTCTCAGAGTTTTTCAGAGCTGCAGCACTGTCTGGGGCTCCTGTTACCTAATCCTCTCATTATCCCCTTTTCTTAAGCATCTTAGCTGCCTGCCAATTCCCATCCTCCCTCCCCCTGATTGTTTCAGAGGTATTATCCCCTGTAAAGCTCGCTCTCTAGTTCCTCCTTGGTGTCTGCTTCCTGGAGAACCTCACATAACACAGTGGGAGATGTTTGCCCCAGCGGAGCCTGGGAAGATCAAACATGGGGCTTGTGCAGGGTGCTGAGGCCACAGATATGTGGGAAGATCTGACGCGACATCCACTCTGCAGCCAATGGAACGAATGTACCCTGACATGTTCCCTGTAGCCACTTTTTGATTCGTAAGACAACACATAGAGTGCGGTGCCATCACACAGTGTGGGTTCACTCCTAGCCTGTGGCGACTGAGAGGAGCTGTGGGATGAGACAGAGGACTTGGATTGTCCTTAACATGCTTGCTTTTGAGTCCCTGTTTCATCACAGGCAGGTTTCAGCCTGCCCTGTTCATTTTCTGTGAATTCATGCTTCATTTCTTCACCCTTGAAATGTGTCATCATCCTCATCTTGCAAGGCTGTTTTGAGAGAAAAAAATGAAGCAAGTAAGCAAGGAATATGTCCTGACATTGTTGGTCTCTAACACAGCAATTCATTTATGTATTTATTTTCCCTTAATTTTTTTAATTGATTGCACATACACACATTTTACAACGCTGTATACCCCGAGGTTCTCCTACCACCTTATCACCTGTGAACCATCATCTTAATCTCTTGTGCCCATCCCTTCCCCGTCCCTCCCCCTTGCTCTATGCTTCAATTCTGCTGACAGTTTGCTAGTTTTAAGTTTTACTCATCCTTTTGTTTGTTTTCCCTATATGCCAAATATAAGTGCAATCATCCAGTATTTCTCTTTTTCTTTCTGACTTATTTCTGGTAGCATAATTCCATCTAGGTTCATCTGTGTTATCACAAATGCAGCAAATCTGCCTTTTTGATGACTGAATAGTATTCCATGGTGTACATATGCCACAACTTCCTGATCCATTTGCCTGTTTTGGGACATTTGGGCTGTTTCCCTATTCTGGCTATTGTAAATAGTACTGCAATAAACATCTGAGTCCAGGTGTCCTTTAGAATTAATGCTTTTGTATTCTTTGTGTTGATCCCCAGAAGTGGGATTGCTGTACAGCTATTCATTGATTGAGGAGTAACTCCAGATACAGCTGTGAATAAGAACAGACCCAAACATCCATTCCTGTGCAACTTACAATCTTAGTTAAAGCTAAATCTGAAATAGCTAGAAGATAACTTACCAATTCTAAACACCAAATAAGATAAATTACTTTTTTTGGAGAAGGACAAAGTGAGACCAGAGCTGGAAGTACCCTTTTGAAAAGGAAAGCAATGCTAAAGAAACACAAGGAGTAATCCCCAGGAATTTTCAATATTCAGTGCTGGCATAAGCTCTCTCTGGCTGGAAATGTTGCTGGGATTTAGTTGAAGAGTAAGCTAAGATCAAAAGTTCCAGGTCACAGTACAGTTTGTTGCCACTGATTATGTCCCGTTATCACAAGGTCCAAAGCAATGCTTTCCTGGATGTATACAGTCTTTTTAATTTTTCTAGTTGTGATTTTATTTTTATCTTAATTATACTGTGGTCAGTGTATATGGTCTGTATACGATATTTGTTAGGGTGGATTTTATGAGCCAGCTTTGGCAAACCCTCCATATTTTCAGAAAAGCAGTGTATGGCCCTTTTCATCTGTTCAGTGTAACAGCTAATGAGAAGCTCATCTTAAATGATCCCCCAAAAGACAGTTGAATTCCTCTACTTGGAGTTCTATTAACTTTTACTTTGTATTTTTTGAGACGGTGTTCCTAAGGCATTCATTGAAGTTTAGAATTGTTGTATCTTCTTGTTGATGTGGACTTTATCATTATGCCTTATCCTTTTGACTTCTGGTAACATTTTCACCTACAGTCTATTTGTCTGCTATCAATATAACAGCACCCGATTTATTTTGGTTACTTTACCTTCTGTATCTTTTTCCGTCATCTGTCATTAAGTTTTAAGTATACCTCTCATACAGAACATATCCAGCCTAACAATGTTTATCTTTTAATTGGAGATTTGTATTTGGAGAATTCATTTGCATTTATTATGATTAGATATTGCTCAATAGTCATATCGTTAGATACGAGAGATATTACATAGCACCTGCTTTCTACCTGTCTTACAATCTTTTTGTATTCCTGCCTTTCTTTTCTCCTTTTTTGGTTTGTTTGTGTTTTTTGTTTTTTTTTAAGACTAGGTCTCACAGTGTTGCCCAGGGTGGTCTTGACCCATGGCCTCAAGTGATTTGTAGCCTCAGCCTCCCAAGTAGCTGCGATTTCAGGCACACGCCACCACATTCAGCCCTCTTTTCTCCTTTGGATTGAGGTGTTTCTTTTTTATTTTCTACTTCTCATTTCACATTTTGAAGTTAATTCAGAAGCTACATGCCCTGTGTACATTCTTTTAATAATACTCTAGCTAGTCTAATATATTTAATATATTCTTAATTGATGGTTTTATCTTTTTCTGAACAACTTAGGAGTCTTAAGATACTTCAACACCAATCATTCCCTCCTATAATTCACTACTTTAGTTCTGGCTTATTTCCCTCCAAACTAAACAGCGTAATGCTTTATAGTAAAGTTTTGTTTAAATTTATTTACATATTTAATAAGATATTTACCAATATCTTATTCACCATTCCTTTCTGAATCTCAGGCCTGACAGTTAGGATTTCACTTCTTTATTAAGTATCTTTCAGCGTCTCCTTTAATGAAAAATTTTTATGAAATTTTTCAAAAATTTCAGAAATTTACAAAAATTTACAAAAATTTACAAAAATTTACAATTCACAGAAATTTACAAAAATTCTGTTTTTGTCTAAATAATCTGATTTTAGGTATTTCTCTTCAAAGATAATTTTTGTGGTTAAAAATTCCAAAATTAACAGTTATTTTCTCTCTGTACTTGTACTCTTTCCTTGACCTCCATGATACTGTGTGTTAGGAGTCCTGTGAGGAATGAAGAAGAAATGTAGATGGAAGAGATTGATGATGATCAGAGAGCAGTCAGCTCATAGACCGGGCACCACAGAGCATGATCTGAATGAGTCCGATTTAATGCAATTGTAAACATCCTGGTGTAGTTTGGCAGGGAATAATCACAATAATCTAGTAGGGAAGCTGGAACTCCATTCCCAAGTGTACATGACAAACAGCTGGGGTACAGGTGATAACACAGGAATCTAACTCTGGGGGCAAATCATCATCCTCATATTAGTCATAGGTCTCCTGAGACATTCCAAATTGGTTAGGAGACTGTGTCACAGGTAAGGGACTGGCCATAGACCACCCTCTGGTGTGCCAGAGGGAATGAGACGAGATAAAAAGTTTTATCTCATAGGTCCTCCCTCATCCTGTTCCCACGTCTCTCAACTGTGCAGTAAAATCTCACAGTAAACAGAGAGGGGGGGAAAGGATTCCTTTTAGTGAATTTTTTTGATTGATTATATAGATCTATTTTACATCCTTGTATACCCCGAGGTTCTCCCAGATGATGGTTCATGGGTGACATGGTGGTGAAAAAAACGATTTGATTGGGCCCAGACAATATCCTGTGATTAGCTAATGAGCTGTGATGCGATGCCGCATTAATTCTGAGACTCAGGAGTTGCTGAAGCCATCACCAACTTCTTTTCACGTTTGGACATAATTTCCTGATGAAATTTTGTTTGAAACTGTGACATTGTGTCCTTGTCCGCAGTTACACACATGACCCCACAGTAAAGTCAGATTTGCAAACATCTTATCCGGTGCATCAGTTTCCCCCAAAGCCTAGTCTTGCCATGATTTATTTATTCTCCTGTAAGCACCTGTTCTCTCTTCTTCTTCTTCTTCTTTTTTTTTTTTTTTTTTTGAGACTAGGTCTCGCTATTTTTTGCCCGTGAGACCGCAGGCTCTCGATGCCCCGGGTATCACAGACTCAAACAATCCCCAGCCTCAGCTTCCCAGGTAGCTGGGATGACAGGCACGCGCCACCACGCCCAGCTATTTCTTTCGGAACTAGGTCTCATTACGGGCCCCAGTGGGACTCGAACTGCGATCCCTAGCCCCGGCCTTCATAGGCTGAAGCTTACAGGCATGAGCCACCGTGCCCGGCTGTTCTCTCTTCTTGTGAAGTCCCACTTCTCGTCATTTCTCGATCTAAATCACCTGACGCTCATTTGCTTGTATCTCTGGGGGTACTTTGAACCGTCCTCCCAGGTTGCTTACAACCACATCGGGACATTCGGTAGCTCGGCAAGAAGGGCTTTTCAGCAAATGGTGGCAAAGAGAGGGGCTGACCAACCCCAAGAAAGAGGATGTTGAGGCAATGGCAGAGCCAGATGATGTGCTCAGTAGCCTGTCATCTGGTTAATTCTTATCAGGTCAAAATCACATGAAGGGCCTGAAGATGTGCAAGAGCTTGAGGGGATGTTGCCAGGGGGCGGAGAGTGAATGCACACCCACCTCTTGATATAATATGTGCAAAACCTTGTGCTGTGTGTCTAGGAGGATTTCAACATAAAAAACTAAAGTCTTACGAAAAAAATTCACAGTCCAGAGATGCTTCAGGAGACATGGAGACCAGAAGTAGGAGAGCTCAAGCTGCAGCTAGCAGAAGCTTCCCTTGCCTGCTTTACATCATGGTTATTTCTGCTTTCCTGGGTCATCTCAGCGCCCTGGTGGGGACTGCGGCTGCTGGCCTAAAGGCAGGGGTCCACCAGGCCCTCCCACGGGGCTATGACTTATTTAACAGCAACCTTACCTATTGGACTGTGAGGTCTTAGAGCTGGAGAGGGGCTTAGCTCTGCTCTGCTCCTGATGCCCATTGCAGGTTTAGCCTCTGATTAAAAAAAAAAAAACAAAAAACAACTGGGTGAACGAAGATGTGAGCAAAGAAATCAGAAGATGGGATTTCCAACCTTCCCCCATGCAGCTAAGCCTGAGCAGCATGTTGCTGGGGGGTCTTCCCTGAAGCGACCTGGTGGCATTGCGCAGTGGATTTACCCCACCTTCTCTAAGCAAATCTGAGCAATGGCATCTGCCCACATGCCCCACTTGCCCTCCAGTCAGTGAGACGGGCTTGGGGGATTTCAGGGATGGTATATATGGGAAAACCCAGTTTGGGGCGATGCCGCGTTCATAACCTCTGAGAACTAGGTAGCTGGTCACCTCTTCCTCACACTGCCCAGCCCCAGCCTCAGCCCCAGGGAGGGACGTGGGGAATTAGCCTTGTTTCCTCCATCCTCACCTCTACCGTGAAACTTACCACTCCATCTGCAAGTAGGGGTGTTCTTGTCTTCCTCCCAGCCTGAAACAATGAAAAATGAATCCTGCTGCCCAGCTGGTCCTTCTCATAGGAGCCACGGAGGAGCGTTTGCTCTCACCTGCTTTTCCAAATATTTCATGTTAGGAGTCCCGTGTGGGAAAGAAGAAGAATGAGACGGAAGAGATTGATAGTGACCTGTGGGGTCAGTCCGCAGACCAGGGACTTGGAGAGCATGTCCAGGCCCACTTTATTAACAACTGAGGTCTTTGTATAGCTTAGCAAAGAATGACCACAATGAAGTATGGGGAAGGAAAAACCCAGGATCCCATGACATGTGACATGTAGGCATGAGGCTGGGGATACTTTACCTAAACAGGAAAAACACTTGTGGGGGTAAGCTGTCTTACCTTTCCAAGTACGTATCTCGTCTGGTGGGACATTCCTAAGAGGTTAGGAAGCTGGGTCACAGGTAAGGGATGTGCCGGAAACCATCTCTAGTGTGCCAGAGAGGACAAGAAAGATAAAGGTGTTCCTTTACCTAAGCCTTATCTCTTAACCTATGTCCACACTCCACAGTTTCAGTCACTGTACTTTGAACCTCTTCCTAGCTCCTGCGAATCTCTTCCATTCTTTAGTAGCCCCAATTCCTGCACAGACAGGCTACATCTCCACTTCCCTCAGTCACTCCTCTTCCCGCCTATTCAGGCTTGTTTTCCTCATGGATGATGCCCCCAGGGCCAGACCCACTTAGATGCCTGGATGCCGCCTCACTGCAGTTTGGATTCACCTTCCCAGAAGGCACTGGGCTTCACACTCCCAGTGGCAGCGTGCAAAGTCCCACCTGTGAAGGAGAAAGGAACTCATGCCAGCCGTGACCATGCTCATCACGCAAGAGAACCACTAATCTCACTCTGCAAGACACTTTCTTTACTCTTTTTGCTATATTTCCAGTCTCCCGGCTACTCCATTTGGACAATGGTAGCCTTGGCTCTGTTCCCTCTTTCTATCACTTTGGCTCTTTGACATGTCACCTCAAAATGAGATCACTCAGTGTTTGTTTTTTTCTCTCTGGCTTGTCTCGCTGGCCTAACGCCCTCAAAGTCGCCATGTTGTTGCACATAGTGGGACTTCCTTTTCTGAGGCAGAATAATATTTCATTGCATCCGAACTGCATTTCCTTCATCCCTGCATCTGCCAACAAATACTTAGGTTGCTTTTGTGTCTTGGCTTTTGGGAGGATACGCAATAAACATGGGGGCGCTGAAATCTTTTTGATACCCTGATGTTTCCTAGGGTTCTATAGCCAGGAGTGGGATTACTGGATCATATTTTTAAATTTGTGAGGGATCGTGATACTGTTTTCCATAGTAGTTGTTCCAATTTCTATTGCCAACAACAGTGCAGAGGGCCCCTTCTCTCCAGATCTTTGCCAACACTAGTTCTCTCTTAACCTTTCCATGTAGCCAAAGATGTGGAGTCATACTCTCTCAGGCTCCTGTAACATCAAACCCTCGAAAGTGCTTTCACACACCCATCTCTGATTCCTCACATCCCATTCTCTTCTCAGTGGTCCCCAATCACCTGCCAGCCACCAAAACTGCTCTCATCAAGCTCTCATCAAGTATGTCCATATTGCAGAGACCAGTGGTCACCTTTACATTCAGCCCCATCCACTGTTCTCTTGGAAACACTTGGGGTTATTTCCCCTACAAACAAACTTCTCTTTGTTGTCCCACCTCTCAAAAGGAGAGCACTCCAAGACTTCCCCTCTTCTCTTCCCTGGGTGATCTCAGCCAATCCCACAACTTTCAACTCCATCTATATGCACTCAACTCCAATATTGATGTCATCATGCCAGACCTCCACCATGAACTCTAGACCTGCACAGCCTGCAGTCTATGCATCATCTCTATCTGGGTGTCCAACAGACATCAGATCTAACACGCTCACATGTGAACAGTTAGCCAATGTCGTTAGTCATCTGGGGAGTGTAAACTGAAACCACTTCACACTATAATGGTAACTATAATCATAACCATGAATAATGGTTGGCAAGGTCGTAAACAAACTGGAATCATGTATTATGGGTGGGCATGTAAAATGGTGCAGCCACTTTGGAAAATAGCTAGTCAACTCCTTAGAAAGCAACCTGTAGAGTTTTTATGTGATCTAGCATTTCTGCTCTTAGGTAAAAGCCCAAGAGATGTGAAAACATGTATACATAAAAATATACACATGAATATTAATGGTAGCATTAGTTAAACAAAATATGATGCATCCATTCATACAATGGAATATTATTCATCCATGAAAAGGGACATAGTACTTATTTGTGTTGCAACATGAATGAACATTGAGAACGTGAAGTCAGAGAAAGGTGTGAGTCACAGAAGATCATGTACTATATGGTTCCACTTATATGAAATATCCAACCCAGGCAAATCCACAGGGACAGAAAAGTAGATTAGGGGTTGCAGGGTCTGATGGAGTAAAATAGGGAGTGGCTGCTGACAGAACTTCTTTTGGGAAGATGAAAATATCCTAAGATTAGACAGTGATTGTGGTTACAGAACATTTCCAATATTCTAAAATTAGCCACTGAATAGTAAACTTCAAAAGAGTGAATCTTGTAGTGACATGTATTCACTTCAATTATAAAACAGACCTTTAAAATGCTTAATTTAAAATAATTTAAATCATAAAAAATTTAAAATTTAAAGAAATTAAAAATTTTCAGATTGTAAAAAAGTAACAAATTCCACAATTCCTTTCTCCAGACCTACTCAGTCACTGCCTCCTTCATCCCTGATTTGACCATCACAGTGTCTGGCTTCTTAACACCCCCATTCAAGCCAACCACGAAGACTGTTCACCTCCAAAATATAGCAGGTTCTTGAATAGCATCATTTGATACAAGGAAAATGATGTATGTAATCTGAGGACTTGTATTGCTTATAGTCACCATTTCCAAGAACCTACTGATGACATTTATTGAGGACCATTATATACCCCCAAACTGACCTCTTCTGACTTAGTCACTTTCACTTTCTTGTCTGAACCGCTAGCCCCATCACCCACATTTCCCCAAAGTCACAACAACATGGCCTTCATTCACAGGAAGATGATTTCCTTAAGAGCCCGTTGCTCCTCTGCCAGCTCATACTCTAGCGATTCCCATCTTGCTCAGAAGTCCATCTTCTCACTATGCCTGTCAGACCCCAACATCCCCCCCCCTTCACCTCCTCCCCATTTCCCCAGGCTCACTCAGTCCCAGGCCTGTCTACTTACCTACCACTGCTCAAGTGTGGCCCACCTGAGCCTCCTCAGTGCCTTTGCACTTGCTACTCTCTCTGCCTGGGATGTTCTTCCTCTCAGTTACCCACATACTCATTCCTCTCCTTCCCTATCCTCCTTCTCCGCTTAATATTCCTCCACACTGTGCATCTCCCACCTGACTCTTGCCCATGGTTGAATCCCCAGGATCTGGCATCTCTGAGCATCTAAATGCTTGCTGGATGTGCGAGTGAATGAGCTGGGCTCAGAAGGATGACCCGGAAGAGAAAGGGGAGAGGCAAGCTGACATGTGGGGTTGTGGAACTGATGAACACCCAGTGCCTATTTTTTCCATTTAATTCTCATGATGGCCCTGAGATAGGCAGCTAGTTCCACTACCTTTCGATAACGAAGCTGAAGTTTAGAGCTAAGTGTCTAGCAGACATCCCAGCTCAGGCAAGTCTTCAAAGGATAGTAACACTGTTATGGGTGTTTGCATAATTTCTTCCTATTTACAGTTCTAACCTTGCCTCAATTTACCTCTATCCTCCAACCAGTAGCTTCCAATCACTTCCCAGTCCCAGCCTACACACAGAACTAATCTCTCCTCCTCACCCTGCCCTCATCATTTCACTCACCTGGAATTCCCTCACCTTCCCCAGGTGACTTCATGATCTGCTCTCACACCTGCTTCCTCCAGGAAGTCTTCTCAGATTTACCAGCAACCAGCTCATTGCCTGCCTATTTCCCTTACCCACTGCTCCTCCACTTGCAATCTTTGGCAACACTGAAGCTTTGCTTACAGCTTGGCTGCTTACAAGCCTTTTGCACATCCCATAGCACACATTGTGGAGCCTGACAAACCTCTTACCCTGTGTGACCTAGGACACACTTGACAACTCCCCCGACTTCTCCAAGACTCAGCTGTGAAATGGGAGCACGATAAGTCCCTAACTCTTAGGGTGGCCATGGGCTAAAGTGAAAGATGGTAAATAAAGCAGCTGAGCCCCATAAACACAGATTAGCATTTGTTTTTATTATGATCTCGAAATGAAGCAGCAAGGTGGACGCTTTGTTCTCCTTCTCCTTTACAGATGGGAAGTGGGGGAATCACAAGGACGGAGCAACCTATGCTGCTGGCTGTGGTGAGCTTGAATGCACTCCCTTCATTCCCCACTTCGTTTGATTTCACACCTCATTCGCAGTTTCTGTTTCTGGCGTTACTTTTTGCTCACTGAACAGGTTCGTGCTTTCTTCACCCCTCTTCTGCCCCACCACCAGAAGTTCTGTATGCAGCAGGCGCTCCATAGTGCTTATTTGATGCCATTGCCACAAGACTGATGGCAGCCTACATGCTTAAACTGACCCAGCCCTGGAAGTCCTTCGGCTCCCACCCCCCGTTTGGAAATGCTCTTCCATGTATTACCTCGGGAGCAATTCTAAGTAGCCAACAGATTTGGGGAGAAAATGTTTCAGAACTGACCGTTGTTTTGCTTTATTTTTTTTTCTCACAGAACTTCCTCCCAAATGGAGAAACCACAGGAGAGAGTTCTTCTTTCCAAATAAATGCATTCATCTGCTTCTCCAAATGTGGACCGTCAGACTTGCCCCAGTTTCAGGAAGCCTACCTCTTCCCTTCTAGGAAGCAGGCAGTGTGTTGCGACTATTCTTCAATCAGCAAGTGCTCCCTGAGACTGAATACCTTGCAGAAAGCCTGCAGGTGGTCAGCGTACAAAATTAGTTTCTTCATGATGGAAGGAAATGTTCTCATGGAGCGTTCAACGGGTTGAATTAGTCCCAAGCCCTCAAATTCATATGTTGAAGTCCTAACCCTCTACCACCTCAAAACATGACTGTCCTTGGACACAGGACTTTTGGAGGGGTAATAGGTTAAATGAGGTCACTGGGGTGACTCTAATCCAGTGTAACTAGTGGAAGAAGGGGAGATGGGCACATAGAAAGGGAAAACCATGTGAAGGCCAGTCATCTATAAACCAAGAAGAATATCAGAGGAAACCTTTCTTCTTTCATCTTGGATTTCCAGAATCAAGAGAACATTTATTTCTGCCATTTAAGTCCCCGGATTATGGTACTTGTTCTGGCACCCCTAGCAACTAATATAGAGAGTATATTCTCCATAGTTGGACATAATCTCCATTACTCCCTATTGCCTTACACACAACTACTTTACTCATTCACCTTACCTCTTTTCCCCTGGTGGCACTTGAGTTGCTATCCACTAAAAGACTGCTTGTGGAGAGTTCTCAAAGTAGCCATTTTTTCCCTTTTTTTTTTTATTGTGATAAAATACATGTAACATAAAATTATCCTCTTACCCACTTTTCCTCTTTTCCTCTTCAACGGTCTTAAATACACTCAAGCTTTTGTGCCACCACCAGCCCCACCAGCCCCCATCTCCAGAACTCTTGCATCTTGTGAAATTGAAGCCATGTCCCCAAGAAACAGCAGCTCCCCATTTCCTCTTCCCCATCCTTACAACCACATTCTACTTTCTGTTTCTATGAGTTTGCCACAGCTTCATGGAATCACGCAGTGTGTGTCTGTGCTGGCTTGCTTCACTTGCCACAGTGTTCAAGGATCATCCTTGTTGCATGTTTGAGAATTTCCTTCCTTTCTGAGATGAAACAATTCCCATTGTAGGAATGGGGCATATTTTGTCTACTCATTCATTCCTCAAAGGATATGGGCTACTTCCGTATTTCAGCTACTTCTTGTGAAGGATGCTGCTGTGAACATGGGTGTACAAAAATCTCTCAGAGACCCTGCTTTAATGTACAGGCCCAGAATGGCTTTGCTGGACCAGACAGTGACCCTATTTTTAATTTTTTAAATTCTGCATATATATTTATATTGCATTATTGTGTTAATTTTTTTAAAAAACAGATTCAGGTTTATCTGTGAAGATAGCACAGGAGACATCAGTGCCCTTTAGACCTCAGTCTGGAGACCATAAAGTCCTGTCCTCACAGGGGCACACGGGGTTCTCTACTCTGGAGCTTCTGTGCACCTTTGGGGACCTGTGCTGTGAGCCTCCTGGGCCTGGGTTTGCAACTTGGTCTTTGGCAGGAGCGCCTGAGACCCCAGGCAGTGCAGGTATAAGTGCGTTCCCCAAGCTCGGGGGAGGAGTGAAGTAAGTCCGCTGAGCTCACAGCTGTTGTCTTTGGGGACCTGGGGTCCATCTGCTTAAAAGTGTCCCATCTTTGGGATCAGAGTTTCTTGATGTTATTTCTGTGCCATTTCGGGGACTGGCTGGGAGTCATGTGGTTATCACACTTGGCCATATTTGAATGGAAACCTGCAGATACCCAGCCCCTTGAACCACAAGGGTTACTCTTTATTATTTATGGAATTGCCAGGATGTTTCCCAAATGCGGCAGAGGCTGCATTATTTTACATTCCCACCAACAATGCACAAGGTTCCAATTTCCCCACATCTTCACCAGCACTTGTTAATTTCTTTCTCACTCTCTCTTTTTAATGATAGTTTTCCAAGTGGAATGAGGTGATAGTTCATCTCATTATCATTTTGAATTTGCTTGATGATTTGTTTATCAGTTTGCTTGATGGTTAGTAATGCTTACTATCTTTTCAGATATTTATGGGTCTGTAGTTAGTCTTGGGAAATGTCTGTTTAAAAAGTCGTTTGCTCAATTTGAATCAGGTTGTTTGTTGTTTTATTGTTGCTTTCCATACAATTTGGATATAAATGCTTTATCAGATTGATGATTTGCAAAAATTTTTTTTTTTTTGGGACTAGGCCTTGCTTTGTTGACTGGGGAACCACAGGCTCACGTTGCCCAGGGTACCATGGACTCAAGCTATCCCCAGCCTCAGCTTCCCAAGTAGCTGGGAATACAGGCGTGTGCCACCATGCCCAGCTATTTTTTGAGACTAGGTCTCACTATGTTGCAGGTCTCAAACCCCTAGACTCAAGCGATTCCCAGGCTCAGCCTCGCTCCATAGGTTGTGATTAAAGGCATGCATTACCATGCCTGGCCCTGATTTATAAATATTTTTGACTATTTTGTGGGTTACCTTTCACTTTGTTGATTATGACTTTTGTTGTTTTTTTTTACATTATTATTATTAATTATTTTACATTACTGTGGTCCCCATCATTCTCCTACCACCCTATCCATGAACCATCACCATGATCCATATTCCCTGGTGTTTCTGTCTTGCCCCTCTTTCCCCCTGCCGTATGTCTCAGTTTTACAGTCAACTTATTTGTTCTGACTTTCTCTTGACTTTTTGTCTGCTTTGTTCTATTTTCTTTGGACATACAATATTTTTTTCGTGAAGTCCAACTTGTCTGTTTTGTTGTTTGTTGCTGCGCCTTTCATGTATCCAAGAAATCACAACCAGACTCAGCGTTGAGGGACTTTTGCCTTGAACTCTTTGAAGAGTTTTAGTTGTCACTCTTTAAAGTCTTGGATCTGTTTTGAGTTATTCTTCAACACAGTGCTAGGAAGGGGCAACCTCATTCTTTGGCAACGGATGTCTGTTTTCCCTGTACCATTCATTGAAAAGACTGTCCTTTCCCCATGGTATGGTCTTGGCACCCTTGTCAAAAACTACTTGACCATCTACATGCAAGCCAATTTTCTGTGTTCTCTATTCTATTTCACCGGTTTTAGTGTTCTCTATTCTACATCTGTATGCCAGAACCACACTTAGGATGACTGTAGTTTTGTATTCTGTTTTGAAACCAGGAAGTTTGAAACCAACTTTGTTCTTCTTTTTCAGTTTGTTTTGGCTATTTTGCTCCCTTGAGATTCCATGTGAACTTTAAAATAGACCATTTAATTTTGACAAAAGAAAAGCCATTGGGATTTTAATAGGATCTGCATTACATTTGTAGATGGCTTTGGGTGGTGTTGATACCTTTAACAATACTGTGTTTCAGATTTGGAATGTGTTTCCGTTTATGTGTTCTTTCATCTCTCTTAGTAATAACGTTTTGAAGTTTATAAGTCTATCACCCCTTTGCCTGAGTTAATGTCTAAGTATTTCATTCCTTTAAATGCTAATGTAAATGGAGTTGTTTATTATTTTTTAAGTTCTTTTCTTATTATCTTTTTCTTATTATCTTTATTATCTTTTATTATCTTTTTAAAGTTCTGCTCTAGAAATGCTTATATTTCTAGGAATGATTTAGAATGTTCTAGAAATGATTTTTGTGCATTGATTTGTAGCCTGGCATCTTGTTCCCTGTATGAAGCCTGATACATTTTTGTGGACTCTTTAGTACTTTCTATGTGTAAGATCGCATTATCTGTGAACAGAGATCACTTTACTGCTTCCTTTCCAATTTGGGCTATTTTCCTTCCCTTTCTTGCCTGATTGATCTGACTAGAACGTGTGGAGTTATGCTGAGTGGAAGGAGTAGGAGTGGTCACCCCAGCTTTGCTCTTCATCTTACAGGGCTAGTTTTCCTTTTTGCATCACTGAACCAACAACCTACCATTTTCTAGTCTCTGTTTTGTGTCTATTATTTCCTTCCTTCTGCCAGCACTGAGTATAATCTTCTTTTTCTTATTCTTTACTTTGTGAAGGCCAGCTGTTGATTGGAGATCACTGTTGGTTTTAAACCACTGTTGGTTTTAAACAGCTATGAAAGAGTCTTCAGTTCTACTTTCACTGGGTCACAGAAGTGCTGTTAAGAATTGCTTTTGATTCTCTCCCATGTGGCTCCTAAGCCCGCCATCTTCAGGGCACCTTCTCACCCCTTCACCAAGCAAGCTGAGGCCCTCCCTGGGAGGACCACCCTTCCTCTGCCACCCTCAGCTCCAGATGATTTTCTTAAGCGGGCTCTCTAGAACTTCCTCCCTTCTATCATCTCAGTTCTCTTTCTGGAGCACCTTCTAATCCCATCCGCCATCTTGTAGCCATTGGCTCACATCTTCCCCATGCTGAAATTAGGTCAAAAGGGGCAAAAGCCGCCAACCAACCAGCCACAGAAAAACAGCACCTTTTAAAATGTGGCTTTTGCTGCCTAACTTTTTAACCAGATTTACATCATGCACACACACACACAGCAGTTGCCAAAGTCACAAAGCAATTTAAACAGGGTTTTATTAACAAGGGAAATTAACCAGGAAAACGAAAATTCCTTAAAGTCACAAGTGGCCAGTTATCTTACCCCAGTCACAATTTTCAATCCCAAAGGTCCCAAAGACACATGTCCACGCTGCTCCGCTTCTCCAAGGATCTTCAAATTTCTTTCACAATTGCTGATCCCAAATCACCTTTCCAAATATGCCACCTTGCTGTGGCTCCACATGCTTACTTACCAGGCCCACCTCTGGCAGCATCTGACCAAACCCACCAGGCCTACCCTCAGCAGCCCCGGTCACCCCCAGTCTGCCATTCTGGCATCCGATTCCACACCGGCTACGTTTCTTCCAGCCACTCTTCCACCATGTGGCTCCTTGCCACCACCAGCTCACTCTTCAGGGGGCTTCCCCTGGCCAGGCCACGTGGGCCTGTTCTCTCGGTCCGCCATTCTTATCTCTTCCTTCCTTTCTCTCCTCTTTCCTCTCTCCTCCATTTTTATACACCCTCTCCTCCCACTTCCCATTTTCCCTTACACGGGTCTTTCTCTCAGACTTCACCCAGCAGGGTATTTTGGCGCCAATACAATTTTTAACTGCGTCACTACCCTGTATCAATGCTACAGTTTTCTACATCTTTGTCCCACTTGCTGGGGCTGTGAGCCTCTTGCTCTTCCTTCCTGCCAGTTCTCAGGGGTCCTCCCCCTAGTTGGCTGGACCATCACCCTGTTCAGTTCTCATCTTCAAACAAACAGACCTAATTCTCTTGTCCCTTTATCTCTGCCTTCTCTTGCTCCCTGCGCCTCTTCCTCCTTTGGTCCATCCCTCCTCAGTCGCGCTGATGCAATGCAGGAGCCTGTTGAGATAGACATCCCCAGAAGGAGGGTGGGGAGAGGCCCACCCTGTACTCCTGCCCCAGCCCGCTGGCTCTACACAGAGAACAGAAGGGAAACAGGTCGTGTAGTGGGCTGACCCATGTCCCCCTAAAGACAGGTCTGGACTGAACCCCTGTACCTGTGAACGTACCCTTATTTGGAAATAGGACTTTTGCAGCTGTGTGAGGGTCTCGAGTTGAGCTCAGCTCACAGCTGAGTGGGCCCTGAGCCCAATGACTAGTGGCCCCAAGGAGAGGACAGGGGCATTGAGAGACAGAGCCACGTGCAGGGTGGGGCCACATGCAGACAGAGGCAGACTGGATGGTGCTGCTACAGGCGAGGACACCAGGGCTTTCCGCAGCCCCAGGAGCTGGAGGCGCCAGGAGGGATCCTCCCCTAGAGCCTTCGGGGAGCGTCCGAGGTCGGGCTTCTGGCCCCCGGGTTGGTGAGAGAACAGATTTCTGTTGCCCCCCTTCTGCTGGAATCCGTCATGCCGATGTCACCTGGAGACTGATACAAATTTGGGTGACCGTGAAAATGCCTTCGGTGTCTCGCCTCTCAGGCCCGACTCCATGACATGGACAAGGAGACAAGAGCGTCTGTATCACAGGGGCTGCTGGGGCTTGGCGTGGCCGGCTGGTGAGCTCCAGGCTGCCTGTCCGTCTCCAACTCCAGGCGTTCCGGGCAGGGCCTGGGAATCCCGGCTTCGGCTCATCTCTCAGCGCGGCTGCCACTGGCGGTCCGGGTGGCGCTTGGAGGCCCTGCGGCGGCGGGCCGAGAGCTGGGCCCGCGGGAACAAAGTCAGTCCAGAGAACCCAAGACGAAGACAGAGGGACAGGGCGAGAAGCAGCAGGACAGTCATGGGGTGTGTGTGGGGGGAGGGTTGGTAGTGAATTTAGGCCAGTAATTCTCCTTCGGGGGTGACCCTGCCCCTGCCCCCCACTCCCCAGAGACACCGGCCAGCTCTGGAGGCACTTCCGGCTGTCTCAGGGGGTGGGGTGCGTCTGCATCCGGGGGGCGAGGCCAGGGGTGCTGCCCGCGGCCCGGCGGTGGACACGGTCCCACAACAAAGGACCCTGTTCCGAATGGGGTGGCGCCGAGCCTGAGAAGGAAGCTGTCAGTGGTCTGCCTGCAGCTGCATGGCAAGACCCGCCCCCCGGGGTGTTGGAAAGGTCAGCTGCCCGGGTCACCCCCCGCATCCCGCCTGCCTTCTCGGTGCCGGCCCAGGCAGAGGGCGGCCCTGAGCCCAGCCAAGGGGACACCTGCACATCGCAGCGGTCAAGACGATGCAACGGCCTGTTCCTTGCTGTCTTCTCCTGGCCACAAAGGGGGGGCGTGGCGCTGACCCCGCCAGGGGCCATGTTAAAATGCAGATTCCAGCGCAGAGGGCTGAGCTGTGGCCTGAGCTCTGGGGACGCTGAGCGCCTGGGAGACCACTGACAGCTGGCCGGCCCGCGTCATTAGCTGCCCGGAGCCCTTTCTTAGCCCTGGGAGATGTAAGCCTGTGGCCAGACGGTTTCCTGAGGACCTGAGTCTCGTGAAGGCACCAACAGTCGGGAAGAGAAGTCTGCGCTAGCCTGGCCCCTGGCGTGGCCCCTGCCTCTGACCCCTGCCCCTGGCCCCTGGCCTGGCCCCTGACCTGGTCCCTGGCCCCTGTCCTCAGTCCCTGCCCTGGTCCCTCCGCCCGGTCCCTGCAGGAGGATGTGGGCCCGACTTCCCCGCCTCGGCCCGTAGGACTGGGGCTTGTTTCTGCCCCCAAAAGCACCAGTGAACCACCCAAGGCCTGATTACCTGGACAAACCCCCTTCAAGCCTCTCAGGCCCTGTCCTTCAGCCGACCCGACCTTCTCTATCCGGGAAGCGGAGCTCGGCTCACAAGGAGCCTCTTCCCCACCGCAGCTGGTTCCTGACAACGCCCGTCCTCCCACTGCCCAGGCCGTGGCCGGTCCTTGCTAAGGGACTTTGCAGAATAAACCCCTCATGTTCCTCTGCAGCAGAGGCTGCTGCTGAGCGCAGGGGGGAGGGTCCCTTGAGCCCAGAAGGGCTGTTCAAGGCAAAGCGATGGTTCCCCGTGAAGGAGATGGGGGTGGGTGCACCAGGAGGGGTCCGGTTCCTGAACTGGACAGTCAGGAACCGGACCCCTACTGGCCAATGGCAGTCGCGAGGCTGGAGAGCTGCCAGATGAGGTGGTGCTCACTGGGACAGGGAGTCTGAGAAAAGACTGGGGGTGGGGCTAGGTGTGGGGGCGGGGCTAGGCATGGGCGGGACTAGGCATGAGGTGGGGCTAGGCTTGGGGGCGGGGCTACTCACCGTCTGGCTCTGCTTCCTTTGGGGTCTTCTCGCCCTAGTTTGACAACTGCCCTGTTGTGGCTTCACCTGAACGCAGCCTCTCTGGAGAATATCCCCCCAGGCCCTGGAGCCCCCCTCCTGTCCAGCTGGGTCTCCCGCATCTGAGACATCCGGGCTCTCCAGGTGACCCCTGGGGTCACGCAGATGCAGCCTCCATTCCTCCCCGGCCGGCGCAGCTGAGGTCACTGTGTCTAACCCTCCTCCAAATCCAGCTAGAGAAGTGATAGCTCAGACTGCTGGACTTTCGGTTTCAGCCTGACTCTGTGAGTCTGAGGCTAAGCTGAGATCAGGGGCTCAGTAGCTGAACTCTCCTGGTTCTGCAAGCTCAGGAAATCCCCCAAAACTCCCAGCCTGGGGCGGGGGTGCAAAGGGGCTGCCAAAGGAGGCTCCACACACTCCCTCATTCCAGACCTGCGGGTGCAGTTCCCTAGCTGGTGTGTCCCTGGCTGAGGTCACCTGGCCGCTGCCCTCCCCCCAAGACCTTCCTCCCCACTCTGCCCCCCACCCCCTGCCTCCTGCTTGGAAAAAGAAAATAGGGCTCCTGGGAGGTGAGGTATCTGCTTCCTTCTCCAAGCTCCCCAGGCGTTAGATACCCCGATCCTCCTCGAAGCAGAGAGATGGAGAAATGGGGTGCAGAGGTTGTCCAGGCAGAGTGGGGGAAGGACATTTTCTGTGCCTTAAAGAATGCGGGTGCCAGATGCTGGGGGTGCTGGATGCATGTCTGAACTGAGGTCGCTGCTCGCCAGGGGGGAGAGCATTTGATCCAGAAGGGAAATTAAAAGTGACGGTTCAAGGCATGAGGATGGTTCCCCTTGAAGGAGACAGGGTGGGGTGTGGGAGAAAGGAGGAGTCCAGTTTGGGGGGGGTCCAGTTTGGGGGGGAAGGAACCAGAAGGCTGAAGTCGCCCATTTCTTGACCCGGATGCTGACAACTTGGCCCTGTTTGTGTAAACTCGTGTGCGTGTTTACGAGCCTGCACGTCCCTGCGTGTCGGTTATTTCAAGTGTTAAAAAGCTTGTTTTGATTCAGCGAGGCTTTGGGAAACATTGCCCAGAAGGAACGGGCGGGACTTGGGGTCACCGTGCGAGTCAGCGTCTCCACTTCTGTGACCCAAGAGAGCCAAAGAATCTGGCTTTTAATCAGAAACCCGAACGTGCCTTTCACGGCAGCGTTGCTCATCGCCGCCCAGAGCGGAAGCACCCCGAGCCCGAGAACGGAGGGTGGGTGCACGGGACGTCATCTGTCCCTGCGACCGGGCCCGTGCCCCAGGAGGACGCCCGCCACAATACAGGTAGACCCTGCTAGTGGGAAGCTCCAGGCACGCAGGCGGCCATCTTGAAGGAGCACAGGTTCTGTTTCCATGGAAACGTCGGATCCACAGAGACAGAAAGCAAAGGGCAGGTGCGGTGAGGATGAGAATTTGGGGGCTCACAATGGGGTCTGGGTTCATAGCGCATAATGGTGGACAAGGGGAGCCCTGTATCGTGGGTCAATGTCCTGTGACTGGTCGTGGCGGTCACTGGGCCCTGCTGACATCTCCCCCCTGCTGGGTCGTAAACTGTTAGTGGCTGAGCTGATGGGCACGAGACGCCATCTCCAGCGAGCCCGCTTTGCGAAGCCCGTGACGCCATAGCCTGGCATTTGGCAACAAACTCCCCCTAGACGAGAAAGGAGGCGACGCAGCGGAACTGTCCAGTCTGTGCTCTCTCTCCCCACCTCCTCCTGGTGAGGAAGCTCTAACTCGCGACCGATGAAGTTCTCTCCGCTGGCATTCCCGGAAGCCGGGCACGTTGGCTGTGCTGGCATTCCCGACAAGGTTTCCCGGTGCCCCTTCGAGGGTGATGCAACAGCCAGAACAAACGTGCTCAGTGTTGCCTGCTGATGGCACAGGGGCCCTGTCCTGCCGGGAAGCCAAACCCTTCCTCTGGCCTGGAAATGGGAGCCCCACACCCTACTTCCCAGCATTCCCTCAT
>PVHY01018101.1:0-29890 GCA_004024945.1 Uropsilus gracilis
TCTCTTGGGAATCTACCCAAAAGAGACCTATATGTGGGTACAAAGGGACACATGTGCTCGGATGTTTACCGCAGCACAATTTATAATTGCAAGGACATGGAAGCAACCTAAATGCCCCAAAACAGATGACTGGATGAAAAAAATGTGGTACATATACACAATGGAATATTACTCAGCAATTAAAAATGACAAATTTGATCAATTTATGGAAACCTGGATGTACCTAGAAGAAATCATTCTAGCAGAAACGAGCCAGATAGAAAGGGACAGAAACCAAATGGTTTCACTAATATATGGTCAACCAAATGAAACTGCACAAGGGGAGAATGGGGACCAGCTGGAGCAGGTGGGAAGGGGAAGTGGTAGGTGACCCCCAGGGACTGAAATGATGTGAAATATATAAAAAATAAATAAATTAAATTTTAAAAAATCAATTTTGTCTTTTTTGAACCTAATATAATTGAAATCATATGGTAATATTTTTTCCTGCCTGGCTTCTTCTTTTTTAAAAATACTCAATAACGTATTTTGAGAAATTTATCTATATAGTTCTATATAGCAGAACTTATTTCCTTTCATTGTTTTATAGAATTCTATTGTAGCATTAGTTCATAATTTACTTATTTATTCTCCTCTTAATAGATTTGAATTGTTTCCAATTTTTTTAAAAAATTATGAATGATGCCACAATGAACACTTTTATACATTTTCTTGGAATGTACATGAAAATTCATTTCTACTGAATTTATACCTAGGGGTAGAATTTTGGGATCATTGGATGTGACTTTCTTATTCTCAGCTTTGGTAAATATTCCCAATCAGTTTTCAAATAGTTACACCAAATGCTTTTGTCAGTACCCTACAGTAAGTGGCAATACCAGAAGTATACTCGTAGTCAAACAAAATTAGATTCACTGGTTTGCTACAGCCCCAGAGAGTACGCATACCTTGGGGACTGTGGGACAGCACAGGAAAGGGCTGTTGGAAGACATTTTATAGGATCTGGGCTTCTCTGAAGTGATTTGGGGAGGACTAAAGGATGCTGTCAAGATAAGTAGCAATTCTGTGAATAGGTTTCTTAACTATTTTTATTTACTTAAGCCATAGAATAAAGCTGGACTGGAATTTGCTTTAAAGAAGCAACCGTAGTTTTTTACAGGATGTATTGTGAAGGCCACACTTGGAAAACAATTTACCAAAATCCCAAATCTGTTATGCTGCCTATGTTATTTCTGGAGATTCTTTACATGTCTCCGTATCTTGGGTTTATAAGTTGTAAAATGGAGAAAACAAATAGTTCTTAAAGGACATTCTAAATGATTTTGGTAAACGATAAATCAATGTAATACCGCTGATCTATAGACATTTGAGAGGGTGGAGCTTTGCAAGACTGCAGGTTCCACCTTGGCCTTGCTCATGGATCAGAAGAATTAACATCATCAAAATGAACATTAAAACAAATGCATACTCTTCTAAAAAAAAAAAAGACTGCAGGTTCCACCTTGGCCTGGTTTCACAACTTTCTCTCTTGTTCTGTGAGCTGTACAACTTGAATTTTAGGAATTTATCATGGCATGGGCTCCCAGGAATGCTTAAACAAATATCTGTTAGTGGTCTTAACAACTGGAAAAGAGGAGACAATAACTTGTGTGCTACAAGACAGCTCAACAATTTGAATGAATGAATGAACATATCTAATGCAAGAAATGTTGGTTGAGGAGGGTTTTAATCTGTCACAAAAGCATGGTCAAAGTAGTATTTTGGAGGCAATCTTTGGCAGTGGATATCTAGACTATATGTAGGAAGGAGGCATTGCCATGGATTGTGATGATCACACAGGCCTTGAGAACAGGAAACAATCTCCTCCACTATAGGAAATGCTGCAATAAAGGAGCCTGGAGAATACCACACTCTGCCATACAAAAGGTTCCTGACATGCTCAGACTACCTACCCACTTCAGAGTTACACCTGGAAATTTAAGCAGCATGGTCTACTGTGTCACAGGAACACAGGTCACACCCAGGAAAAGGACTTTGATCCAGAAAAGAAAAGGAAAAGACTAGTGATATTGTTGTGATATTGTGAGGCTTGGACAACCTATGTCAAAAGCACCCCATGTTTCCCCCATGGTGGCACCAAGCATTGACCAATGACTTTGGGCAAGAGAGGAGTCAGAATGACCTTGCAGGAAATGGAGGGTAGGGGGAAAGGGGTGGGCCAACCTAAGGGATCAACTATACAAATATGATTGATATGGTATCAAAATAAGAAATTAATGAAAAAAATTAATGTTTATTTTTTTGTGAAAAAAATTGCTTCCTGCACCTGACAAACCAGAGAGTTCTAAAAAAAAAAAGAAGTTGATTGAGTTGCCAATCAACTCAAAGGATTCAGTCCCATTGCCTCACTGAGATAGTTGAATGATGCAGTCAGCTGACTTTAGTCCAACTGCAGGGCCATCCTTAGAGTTCATGGACCATGTCAGGTCATCACATGTCATCTCCTGTGTACCAGGATTATCTTATGTTGCCTATGTCTTTTGATTACAAAACACTCATCAATTCCTGTGTTTTTGATCACAAAAATCTTTAAGATGAAATAGATCTGATCCCCTCCCCCACCCCTTGTAGTTGGGATCTTTGAAAAAAAAAAAAAAGGATTAATTGGAAGAACTTTTTAAAGTTCCTATGCCAGTCATTTATCATTTTGCACTAATAAGTTGACATTTCAGCTTTATAACAAGTCTCATGAGCTTTAGTAATGCCATTCCACATCTGAGAGAACTCATCTTTCTGCTTTTAGAAAATTCAGTTTTTGTGCCCCTAAGACTGAAGTGCTAGCCCTTGGAAGCTAGTCAGATCTTCAGGGGAGTGAATTTTGCTTTGTGAGGCCTTTTAAGACATAGCCTACTGACCTGTTTCTTGGTTGTTAATCTACATATATATTTTGGAGCTTGTGGCCTTCTTTCCAGAAGTTTCCTTGATGAGGAACTTCTGATTTTCAACAGCAGTCACACAAAACTCCCTTGCTGGTGAACTGATAAGAGGTTTGGTTCTTGGTCTTAGGTATCATCAGACATGGAACACTTTTTGATATGCCTTTTATTCACACATTCATCAACTCAGTGACCCCTATGTAATATATAAAATGTTTTCCCTTGATAAATTCTCTTCAGATTTCTAATTTCCCTTTTAAATACGAGGCCACCATAAAAAAGTTATCAGTTATACTAATTACTGGAAACTGGTGTTGAAGTCACCATTTTTAACTAGCGATGTCCATGGCAAATATGGTTCGTGGTTCTATTTTCTCACCATAGTACTTTAGACCACTTTAAAGCTGAGAAGATGCCTGGTATCTTCCATGTGATTAGGTGATTTCTGCTCTCTTCCTCAGTAATATGGGATTAATAAGTTTGGTGAATGGAAAGGAAAAATATCAATTATAATTGTTTTGATTTTTGGGTTGAAATAAATTTAAATAATTGTTCTTAAATTTGTAGGAATAAATGTCAAAGAAACTCTTCATGTTAGTGGGGAAGGATACATAGAGAGGAGAGGATGAGATGGCCAGATGGCTAGGTATAAGCAGAGCATTTACTGATCAGTGTCTAGGAAACTCCAGTCATGCTTCATCTAATCAGTCTGCATCTGGGGTATAAAGTACTCTCAAATGTCAGCCTCTCTGAGTGATACTGCATAACTCACTTGTCAGAGATGCCTGCCACTGGCAGGCCTGCAGTCCACCAAATTGAAGCACTTAAGAAGGTCAACGCCTGTGGCTCCTTGTGATATTGTTGAGGCTAGGACCACCTATGTCAAAAGCACCCCATGTTCCCCCATGGTGGCATCCTAAGTGCAAATGTGATGCCCTGGGTGTACCTGGTTGAAATCTTCTGCAGAACTATACTGGAACATTAAATAGTGAGTGGAATTGGACAGAAAGAAGGAACAATCACATTTTCTCTAAGAACATGAAAAATCACAGTTATTAGATAAGCCAGGGAAAAGAACTAAATTACATGGGTATGAAGAAGAGGCTTTGCCTAGAGTGGCTGAAAAATACAGACTTCATTGATGGGATAGGGGAGGCAGAGTAATATAAGCAACAAAAGGGAGAGAATAAAGGCAGGAGGCATGCCAACTTGAGAAAATTTTGTTCAGTTGTCTGTTTTGTGGAAGTACTTGACAATATCACCTTTAAAATGGAGATGTTGATGTGAAGATCTCTTTGACTGTGTGTAGTCACTTCTAAAGGAATCAAATAAAAACATAGCAATTAATGGAGGCACATTGTATATAAAATGAGTATAATGCTAGATGGAAAGTGTCATGTCTGCAATCTTAGTGGAAAGAGCTTTGTTTATCAAACATTGACCTTGTACTATGAACATAGTGGTTTCATTATCTCATTTGATTTTTACAATCGCCCTCTGAAGCAGGTGCTTTTATTATCTCCTTTAAACGGGTCAAGAAGATGGGAGCTCAATGGGTTTCCCTAGTAAATAGAAAGGTCAGATGTAGACCCAATTTGTCTGAATCTAAAATTGTTGTTCCTAACCTCTACTCTGTACTGTCAATGGAAGTTAAAATACCTAGGTGATACAAGAAATTATTACATCTTATGACTGATAAGATAAATGGTGTTTGTTCCCCAGAAGTAAGATGATGATGTGAGATTGGAATAGGTATATGGGCTCTCTTCATATAGTAAATGATGGATTCTGGGTCATAATGGGCTCAAGCAGAAAGAGGAATACATTGAATTCTGTAGCAGGCTAAAGAAGTGGCACCAAGGATGTCCAGGTACTGATCCCAGAACCCCATGGGTTGTTCAGGTGTAATTAAGTTAAGGCTTTGGAGATAAGATGAGATCATGGGTTGTCTGGTGGTCCAATGACAGCACAAGAGTACTTGGAAAGATGAAGATTGACTATGTAGTTGGACGCAAAGGATTAAGTAATGTGAGGAAATGGCTACAGGCTAAGTTATGTGGCATACCAAGAAGTCAGAAAAAGTGAGAAAATAGATCTCTTAGAGCCTCCAGAAAGAACACAACATCTTGCTAACATCTTGATTTTAGACTTTTGACCTTCAGGACTGTAAGAGAATAAATGTGTGTTTGTTTGAGTTGCAGGGCTTCTGGTGATTCGTTACTGCAGTCACAGGAAACTCATCTGGCTTCTGTACCTGAAGACTCCAATGCAGCATTGACTTCAGGCTCTAAAGAGGAGGTTATGAAGCTGCCCCCTTTGATTCCTTAGCTTTTTTCCTTCCATGATGGCCTTATTCACAGGCAGACTATTCCTGGGTAGGGATCCAGCTGAGTACCACCAAGTACAGGCTTCTGCTTCTTGATAGCAACAAGAAGAGGCTTGTTGAGCAGAAACACTTTTTTCCCAATAATATTAGCAAATGCCCCAGGTGTGCTTCACATGGACCTGACTTGTGCCTGAATAAATCACTCTGATTCTGATAGGGAAAGCCCATCCCTTCAGAAGGGAAGATGAGTTCCTCCTGAGCCTCAGGGATTTGTGAAGTAGAGGGGTGCTTCTCACAGTAAATTCCAGCAGAGCTGGCCAAGAACATGGAGACCCTACAATAGGATTCAGTGAAGATCACTAGGACATGGGCTCCTGCTGGTTCTAAGGAAAGTTAGATATCAGAAATGGAGGTTTCTTTTTCACTGTGATCGCAGACGGTGAACACACACACACTGAAGGAAATTAATTATAGATAGCAGTTATGGGGCGAATCCAGGGACTTGTTGAGATTTGATAAGGGGAAGGAATGATAAGAACAGGAAGTCAAGATACAGATAACTAAATGGTTTCAGAAATCTTAAGGCTTCTAATTTCAGTACATGCTCTGAAGAGGAAGGACCATTTACTTAGACAGTGTAAAGAAGCAGCTTTGAGAACAATTACTTTGGATACATGTGACCTGGGACCAACTCACCCAGCTCTGGTATAGGTGGACTCCACTGCTGCTGAAAAGGGATCCTGCAGAATGGCTTTCACACACTGGACACATTCCATTTGCCTTCATAGTCTCTGCGTGCTTGCAGAAGCCCTGGCGAGAGCTCTGGCCTCCAAAATGAACGTCAGATTCCATTGAACACTGGGCAGTGCTTATCTTCTGGACCACCACTTTTTACTCTTGGTGTTTGAGTGTGATGTCAAGTATAGTTAATGCTATTGGATTGTATATTGAAAGTTGCCAGGAGTATAGATCTTAGAGTGTTAATCAAAGTTTTATTTTTAAAAACTATGTGAGGTGATAGATATTAACTAAACTTATTGTGGTGATCAGTTTGTAGTATATACAAATATGAAAATATTGTGTTGGGCACCCAGAATAATACAGTAATAAATATCAATCATGTCTCAGTCAAACTGGGAAAAAGATAAGTGAGGAGGAAAATGGCATCTGAGCACCAAGGCAGGTAAACTCCATGGCCAGTTCTCTTAGACAGTTCCCTTAGGTTACTGTTCAGATTAATTTGTCTCCACTGGCCTCACAGAGAGAGCCCTGGGCATCTGGTTTTACTCTTGTTCAAGCAGGAGTGCCTCTCTTTGGTGCTTATAACTGGATAGGGTATCTGATCATATCGCACCTTGTTGAGGGTGGTTGGCCTCAAGACCAGGTCCTAAAAGGCCTCCTTAGTCTTACACATGGGCCCCATTGACTCTCTAGCCTTGTCAGTTGTTTCACTTGCTCACTTCACAGGGTTTTCTGCCCTGTCCCAAGGATCAGGCATGAGAGTTGGGGTTTCTATTCTGTTTATTGTTGTGTTCTTGGCATGGAGGGATACCTGCACATAGTAGGTGTTCAGCATATATCAGTTGAGTGCATACATTCACTTCTTCAACATTTAGAGTGTCAGCTAGTGAACTAGGAGCTGCAATCAACAACACAATCTCCACCTGGTTTCTGCCCCAGCAACTCATACCCTGGTGACAAATGGGTGGCATGGAAACCAACAACAGCAATCCAATGTGATAATTACTAAGAGGTGGTACAAATCCAGGTGCTAAGGGAGCATGGGGAGGGCAGGGGCCTGCATCAGGGCTGAAACCCCTTCTCGCTCCCATACCAGTAATTCCACCTGGAGACCCACCACATAATTGCAGTTTCATTGTTTATTTCCCACTGGACTGTGTTTGGGAGTATGCACCACTTTTCTGAGCAAATTCATTCTAAATCCAATAGGTTTCCTTGCTCCCATGTTGAGTTCTAACTCTTAGGTCATGTATTCCCACAATACTGGTGTTTACTGGTGGAAAATTGCCGTTTATTTCCCTTTGCCGAGGAGAGAAAAACCAGAGTGCTTTGCCACCTCTTGATGCCAAATAAAAGATACAAGGAGGTGGGTTGGGGTTTGAATCCCCATCACTCCTCCCCTACATGTAACCCCACCCTGCCAGGTGGCTCCTGCTGGGCAGTAGGGAAGCCAGAAAATGTGCCCTTCTCTGTCCCTGAGTTGTCCATCCTCCTGGGCCAGGATCTCCACTTTTATCCCATTATCCAACCCACAGTGTGAACAGCACCTCATCAGAGAGGCAGGTCCTGACCACCCAGTTTAATGGTCACCTCTCCCATTGTCCCAACTATCACTACCTATAATCTGAGCACATCCTGTGTCCTATCTGTTTGGCTTTTTGGAAGGTAAGTTCTTTATTGGCAGGACTCCTGTTTTTGTTTGCTGTCGTGTGCCCAATGTATAGTAGGTGTTCAAAAAATATTTGTTGGATAAGTGGATAGCTTGATGGACATGAATAAGATTCCATCGTGGCATCTTAGAATCTTTAGAACTAGAAGGAGCCAATACTGATTTTGTTTATATTTTTTTACCTGAGCAATGTGATACCCAAGAAAGAAACAGTTCCACCAAAGACACTCCAGCAGAATCCACATTACTGTTTCACCTCAAGCTAGTTTGGAGCCTGCTACACTTGATGGGAAGTCTCAGCTTGTGATGGGTAGCAAAAGGGGTTATACTTGGAGTCACTAAGAGCCAAGACTCCTGGGGCGTCCTAGTAGAGACTTTCCGTGGTGCCCTCTCGTGGCCATTCTATGCTGTACACTCAGGTTTTCCAATCTCCTGGAAGTTCAGCACATTTGTGCAGCCCACCTCTCATTCTTCCCCTTTCAGCTCCCCCTGGAGGCTTATAGAGATTTCACTGGGACCACCATTGATAAACACCCCAAATTGCACTGTTAATCCCTGTGGCCTCCTTAAATGGTGTTTTGTAGTCCTGTTGGAGACAACACTTATTTTGAATACTACATTATAAGTGCTGTAACCTTGTAATTCCAATGTGAATAGACTGGTACTCGTGTTTTAGGTCTCCTAGCCAAATCACCAGCAAGACCCAGGTCAAGGAGTTTCATCTTCTGGGAGTTTTGTGGTGTTAGGTCTTACAGTTAAGTCTATGGAAGTTCTTTATCAAAGAACTTCTATATCAAAGCATCCTTACAATGCCTGGTGCAGTGGGTACTCTTGTGACCTCCCTATTTCAGATGAGAAAATTGAACCATAAGGGGTTTAGGACAATGGAGTGAGGGTACAACAGGATTGAGCCTGAGTTGGAAACCAGAGAGCTATCTGTAAAGCGGATTACTTGATTGTGCTTGCCAAAAGTGTTTAATTGAAAGCTACAGGCTCCTATTCAATAAGCAGATTTTATTCTTCTACACAGTTCTAGTTTGGAGATTTACAGTGATGCAGCTGGGAATGAGATGGATTTGACAGATGCCATCTTGGCTAGAGAAACGCTCTTGCACTTGGAAGTACAGTTGTATTAGGCCAGTTGTTCAGAGTTGAGCCTCTGCAGAACTAACTTCCCACGGGGAGAGCAACCGGGGAAACCCTTGCAAACCATTTCCACTGTCAGGGACCAGACCGCTACTGTGGGCACTGCTGATACTAGGACCCCAGTGCTCCCTTCACATGTGAAGGTGGCCTTTGTCCTATAGCCAAAGAGAAGGGTCTGTTTAGTCAGAATTCTCAAGAGCAGGAGTCGTAGCAGTGAGTAAGTACATCCTTCCTATACAGTTTCCAAGCAAGAGTCCAAGTGTGCATGGCAACAGGACTCCTGAGGGACCATCCCCTTCGCATCTTGAGTTTTTACAGTGCTTCATAAAGAATGCAAGGATTTCATCCTCTTTAGCTTCAGGACATCAGGACTGTAGCCCCCTGGTGTGCTAACCCAACCAGAGATTAAGTGCAAACTAAGATTTACTGAACAAACACAATATCCCAAGCACTGAACTGAGCATTTTACTATCAAAAATTTATTTAAAACTCATAGTATATTTGCATTTCCCTGATTATTAGTGATATTGAGCATTTTTTTGTATGCTTATTGGCCATTTGTATTTCCTCTTTGGAGAATTGTCTTTTTAGTTCTCCCCATTCTTTAAATTAAATTATGTATATGTATAATTATTTCACATCTTTGTAATCCCTGGGGCTCCCCCCTTCCCTGATCGTTCCCTCCCTCTCTACCCCCCCCCCCGCCAAAGTTGTGAACTTCAGTTTGTTTTTTAACTTGTTTTGACTTTTCTTCCTGGCCTTTTGCTTGTTTTTTTTCCTGTGTCCATATATTAGTGAAACCATCTGGATTCTTTCTTTTTCTTTCTGACTTGTTTCTGCTAATATGATTTCTTCTAGGTACATCCATGTTATCATAAAATCATCAAATTTGTCATTTTTAATTGATGAGTAATATTTCATTGTGTATATATACCACGTTTTTCATCCATTCATCTGTTTTGGGATGTTTGGGTTGCTTCTATGTCCCTGCAATTATAAATAGTGCTGCAGTAAAGATCCAGGCACAGGTGTCCCTTTGTACCCACATTGAGGTCTCCTTTGGGTAGATTCCCAAAAGAGCAATTGCTGGGTTAAATGGTAGTTCCATATTCATTAGTTTGAGGGTTCTCCACACTGCTTTTCATAGTGGTTGAACAAGTTTACATTCCCACCAGCAGTGTAAAAGTGTTCCTTTCTCTCCATATCCCTGCCAGCGCTTGTTGTTGCCCATTTTTTTTTTGATATGGGCCATTCTTGCTGGTGTGAGGTGATATCTCATTATGGTTTTGATTTGCATTTCTCTGATTGCTAGTGATGTTGAGCATTTTTTCATGCGCATGTTGGCCGTTTTCTATTTGGAGAAGTGTCTTTTTAGTTCCTCTCCCCATTTTTTGACTGTACTTCTTGGTTTGTTTTTGCTAAGTTCTGTGAGTTTCTTATGGATCTTTGTTATCAATCCCTTATCACTTTTGTGAAGGGCAAAATTTTTCTCCTACTAAGTTGGGTTTCTTTCTAAAAATATGGAATGCCTCATGAATTTGCATGTCATCCTTGTCAGGGGCCATACTAATCTCTGTATTGTTCCAATTTTAGTATACATGCTGCCAAAGCAAACACTCTTTTCCCCATTATTTTCCTTCTTAAAATTTTATTATTATTATTTTTTATGTCACATCAATTTAATCTCCATTTAATTTCCCGGGGTCACCCACCACCTCCTCTCCCTGACCATTCCAGCTGGTCCCCACCCTCCCATTATGTATTTTCATTTGGTTGTCCATATATTAGTGAAACCATTTGGATTCTGTCTTTTTCTTTCTGACTCGTTTCTGCTAGTGTGATTTCTTCTAGGTACATCCAAGTTTCAATAAATTCATCAAATTTGTCATTTTAAATTGATGAGTAATACTCCATTGTGTATATACACATCTTCTTCAACCATTCATCTGTTTTGGGACATTTGGGTTTCTTCCATGTCCTTGCAATTATTAACAGTGCTGCAATGAACAGAGCACAGGTGTCCTTTTGTACCCACACTGAGGTCTCCTTTGGGTCCCAGAAGAGTGATTGCTGGGTCAAATGGTAGTTCCATTTTCATTAGTTTGAGTGTCCTCCACACTGCTTTCCATAGTGGCTGGACCAGTTTACATTCCCACCAGCAGTGAAAGAGTGTTCCTTTCTCTCCAACATCCTCGCCAGCACTTATTGTTGCCTGTTTTTTTTGATGTGAGTAATTCTTACTGGGTAAGGTGGTATCTCATTGTGGTTTTGATTTGCATTTATCTGATTGCCAGTGACATTGAGCGGTTTTTCATGTGCCTGTTGGCCATTTGTATTTCCTCTTTGGAAAAGTGTCTTTTTAGTTCTTCTCCCCATTTTTTGATTGGGCTTCTTGTTTTGTTTTTGTTTAGTTGTGTAGGTTCCTTATGGATCTGCATTATTAAACCCTTATCACTCTGGGCTGGGATTTTGGTGTTTTTTTTTTTTTTTTTTAGACTTGGGACTTTTTTTGAGTCCCAAACCTGCAGACTCAAGGGATCCCTAACCTCAGCTTCCCACATAGCTGGGATTACAGGCATGTGCCACCACACCTGGCTGGCTATTTTTTTAGAGACTATGTCTCATGTGTTGCCTGGGGTAGTTTTGAATCTGCAGACTCAAGGGATCCCACCTCAGTCTCCCAGTGCTGTGATTACAGGTGTGCACCATGACACCTGGCTTTGACTTGGCTTTTGCTTTGTTTCTGTTAAGTTGTGTGTGTTCTTTGTGTAACTTTGTTATCAGATCCTTATCACTAGTTGGAGGGTAAAGATTTTCTCCCATTTGGTTGGGTTTCTTTTAGTTTTGGTTATTGTCTCTTTTGCTGTACAGAAGCTTTTTAGTTTGATGTAGTCCCAGCTGTTTATATTTTCCTTCATTTTTTCACTCTCTATAGATGTGTCCTGAAAGGGGTTTCTGAAATGTAAATCTTGAAGAATTTTGCACAAATTTTCCTCTATGTATTTTATGATTTCAGACCTTACATCCAAGTCCTTTATCCATTTTGAGTTGATTTTTCACATGGTGTGAAAAAAAAGATTCATAGTACAAAAGAGAAATACTTTTATGATATCCATTTTACTAGTAGGGTTTATGAGACCCAGAGAGTTAGTGACATGTCCTAGACTAGCACTTCTTGGACTTGAATAGGTTTCTGGCTGAAGTGTAGATCCTGACCTTAGAGGAATAGGGCAGGGACTGAAGATTTTGCCTTTCTGACAATTTCCCAGGTAAGGCTGATGCTGCTGGTTGGGAGCCACACTGGTTCGAAGGCCTATGCCATGGAACTGGTGAGGAACTTCCCTGATATTCTTCTATGGCTGGTAGGTCCAGGGGCTTTCTCTCTACTCTGCCATTATTGGTAGTTCCCTGACAACTCCACTGACAACTTCTTCATTTCACTCCGTCTTGAGAAATCTTGCTTCCCAGCATTAAAACCCACGAGGTGTCTTTCTGGCAGTCTGTGCTCTGTCTCACTAGAATGCTTGTTATTACCTCACCTCTTGCCTTTGCTCTTCCTACACCCAGCCACAAGGCTTATCCCCCATGACTTTCTGGCCTCTATGCCCATGTCCCTCCTCAGACAACATACTCTCTGAAAGAGCTTTCTTCTAACCTGCCCCTCCCCTCTCTGATCCTGCTGTAATTTTTTTTTTACAGTTTTGCAAGTTAACATATAATTTACTATTACTTGTCCAAGTAAGATGTAAGCTCATGAGGGAATACATTGTCAATTGTGTTCACTGTTATCCAGACCAGAAACTACTCTTGTGAAAACTCAGTAATTTGTGAAACGAATGATTTTGTGAATGAATGAATGAGTACATGCCCCAACTTCCTAATATATAATAATAACAACATAAATGCATAATATTTACTAACCACACATAATGCCAGAAAACATAGAAAGTACTTTATCCAGATGATCTCATTCAATTCTTAGAAAAATTCTTAGAGAGGTGTTACTGTTATTCTCAATTTTTAGGTGAGAAAACTGAAATTTAGAGAGGTATACTTTGTGCTTAAGTTTACACAACTACTCAGTGACAGAATTAGATTTTTCAATTAGATCTATTAACTGGGCATAAAGTCTCAGTGGTACTAGACAAAGAGTCTACTAGATAACCAAACTGAGGATTTGAACCTGGGAAGCAGATTGTCAGATTTTCTGCTGTGAGAATTGTTCCAATAAACACAATCTGAATTTAGTTTATATAAGTAGGAATAGTGAGTCAGGGACATTCAACATATAGTTATTCTTGAGAGGGGAGCTTCAGAGTTCTAAGTTGTCCCAACCTAAAGATAAGCTGATGCTACTGGAAGGCAATGCAGGGTATAATCTCTTCCTTTCTAAAAAAATGTACTTTAGAGGTACTAAGGTTGGATACTGATAGTTAAGTTTTTTGTTTTTTTTTTTTATCTGGCACTTTGCTCTCCATTAGGGGTGAAGGCATCTGCAAGCATCCAATTCCTGAATAGCCTATGGGGTGGAGTCTGTTCTGCCCAAGACTATGGAGATCACTTTGCTCTCCTGTTTGCTAGATCAGGGAAAGGGCTATGGTCCCATTATAACATATAGTCACAGATTAACTCTCCTAAAGGCACCAAAAAGTCACTGCTGGGCAAGTGACTGATTCATTATTTCCATGACAACAATCTGTGGCAATGCTTTGCCAGATCTAATGGATGGAAACCTTGAACTTTGGAGAGTGGGATCCTATGCTAGAAAAAACAAGCTAGAAAAAAAGAGACTATTGGTTCAGTAATTAATCCTTGTTTCTTTGCTTTTCATTTTCATCCTACAGCCTCCTTCTGGTCCGGAAAAATGATTCCACTTGATGTTTGCTTTTAATTTTACAAAAATGACCTCTGCTATGTGGAGGGATATATTTTGTCATCAAGAATGTGCATATTTAACCCCAGCACTAGGGGGTCAGGCACTCCTCACAGCAAACATGTTACCTCAGAGTGGAAGGAGAGAATGAGGAACAAGGATTGCATTTCATACTCAGTGACCTTAGCAATTTTTGTGCATTGTAAACAGTTAAATAGGAATAACCTCATCTTAATCATGGAAGCAGGTTAGTGGTTTATTTAATCACTGACAAAAGAGTATATATTTCCTAGGTAGAAAGGAGAGTGGAGAGAGATATGTGATCAGCTACAATGAGAGAGACCAAAGACTAAGGTTTAAGGTACTGGAGATGATGCTTTTACATGGTTTTGAATGATCCCTACAGTTGTCTATTTTAGGGGAGAATCAGTGATTAGAAACACCCTTGCATATAAGCCTATGTTCTCTAGGCAGCTGGGCAAGTCTTAGGACCTAGAATCTGCCAGTGTCACCACTGGGAATCACAGGATTTGTCAATGTACTGTTTTTTTCCAAATACAGAGAATCCATGTGGACTTTGAGGATCCTGTAAGAAACAAGGAGAAGCATAGTGTATGAGCCTCAAAGGTATGCGGTTGCCTTTTGCATTTGAGTAGTGTGAGAAATGGAGGTTGACTCCAATCCAGTACCCTACCTTTGAAAAGGGGCAGAAGTTCTAGTCAGTTAATGATGTTTATAATACTACTACTAGTAAAAACAATAGCAACATGAATTTTCTACCTTTCAATGAACTTTCAATATGAACTTTCTACCTTTTAATAATCCCTTGCATCCCCAGGGGACAAGGGTAGGGCCTGACAAATTTATTTATTAAAGGTCTTTAACTCTTTTTCTTGGTCATATTGGTGGAGCCCCAGCAGGCTACTGATGACATATTTAGGTCAATCTAAGGGGTGTTAACAAAGGAACAATTTGCAAATTTAAATTTATAGGTTCACAAATGTGTATCTTGTTCAACAAAGTGATTTATACACATGGGGTGGGTTATAGGAGATCAGAATTTGGTGCCCTTGTCTGACAGAACAGTTCAATTGCTTGACCCCATCCTGAAGGGGACAGTGAGACGAAATATTTCTGAAACTAGCATCCTTTCCAGAGAGACTTCATGAGTGAAGCTATGGCTTTTGATGGTGGGAGAGGACTTTGACAGCCAAGGGAAACTTGACTTCACCTACTTACTTTCTCAGTGTTCTCAAGGGGTTTCCCAGAGTCCACATCTGAGTGAATGCTGAAGTCCAGGAAGGATATAGAAGTAGACAGGACAGGGACTAGGAGGACAGAGGTTGATATGAAGGGTGACCAGCTGTGATGGCTGGTGGTGGTGGACCTGAAACACACATAATACCCATCAATTTACTCTCCCAGAAATTCTCAACTAGGTCTGAGAATCAGTAGAATGAAATTGTATAATATGTTATTATGATTGTAGGCATACAGTAACTGTATGGGTGATCACAGTACAGCTAGATACAGCTAGAACTCAGAGAAGAAGATACATCTAGAGCTCAGAGAAGAAGAGAGGGGAGACGGAGGCTGTGCGGAGAACAGCACAACCAAAAGGGAGATTGGATGGTCCCAGGGTAGTCATCCTTGTGATACCCATCCCCATCTTTTGCTTAAGCAGTTCCAGAGGGATTCTGATTTCTTATAAAAAATCACCACCTCAGAACATTTTTATAAGCCAGGAAATGGCTAAATATGATCCAGCAATCCTACTCCTAGGTATCCCCATAAAGAACATGAAAACACTAATTCAAAAGGAAACCTATACTCCCATGTTAATAGCAGCACTATGTATAAAAACCAAGATATGAAAACAACCTAATACCCAGAACAGATGAGTGGATGAAAGACATGTGGTCTATATACACAGTGAAATATTACTCAGTGAACAAAAAAGATAACGCTGCCATTCGCAGCAAGATGGATGAAGCTTGAAGAGTTATCTGAAGTGAAATAAACCAGAAGGAAAGATAAGTACCAGGTGGCTTCACGTATATATGAATTCTAGAGAATTCAAACAAAGAATCAGACAAAGGCAAATTTTAAAATGGACTGTAGATATGAAACATGGTGCAGGGGAGAGAGAGGGGCAACAAGAGGAAAGCACAATGGACTATGGCAGAGGATTATGGGTGCTTTGGTGGTGGGAGAACTATGGTGACCATACCTGAGAAATCTTGTGAAAAAATTAATAAGGACTTAAAATAATGGTTCTTCATTTATATTATATATGATATATATATATAATAAAAATGAATTATTTCCAATGTTATTAAAAATAATTCTTTATGATTTATAAGTATGATCTGATTTCAAATAATCCTAACAGTGCCTCTTTTCTAGAAGTGCAAATGACAGTTGGGGAGATTAACTAGCTGGCCAAGGTAACGTGGCAGAGCAAGGCTAAAACCAGAACTTGATGGCAGGTCTGTGTCTCAGTCTCCTAACTGCTCCTGTTGCTATCAGGAATTAGCTCCTTCAGGACATTGTCAGTGCCCTGCTGGGCATGACCCTGGATCTTGCTCTGAGGCTGTCAGCCTACAGGCCTGCCTTCACCCTCCTTTTGTGCTCGGGCTATGGCAACTAGTAATATCTTGTTTCCCCACTTCTAGTTCCATTCTCTTCTAACCTGCATCCAGTCCCAAGAATCTGACCGTTGTTGCCTTGCTCTCATTTCCACAGGGGGTACAGTCACTGGAGGGTTGTGGCAGGAATGAAAGGGCAGGAAGAGGGAGAGCTTCTGACAGGCTCTAGAAGCTTATTTCCTCCCAGTGCCCTTTCAGTCAGACTGGTGGTAAGGGCTTCCTGCAGATGCTGCCCCCCCCCCCATTATCCCTTGCTAATCCTTTAACCCCACCTTCATTTGTAAGCAGGTCCTTCCTTAAATTCTTTCTAGGTATTCCTGTTCCTCTCTCCTGCAGGCTGTCCCAAAGGGTGTTTCTACTTGTTTTTTTAATATCCAGTCAGGTCTTTAGCACTTGGGTCCTAAAACACTGAAGCCAAACCCTCAAGGGCCATTATCCCACAGCTGCAAACCCACCTAGAGCTTCCCTTTTGGCGTATGACAACCAGTCCAACTCTGGGGTCCTGAGCATCAGGCTGTGTGGGGAGGGCCTTGCTTTCAGAGTGCTTCTTGATAACACACACAGCAGCCATCAGAATACCACGAGAAACCCAGTGACAACTCCCTGGATAGCTCTGTCATTAAAGCAATAATTTGAATCAATAGTGTAGTAAAGCTGCCATACATTTATTTCACCCAAGAGATTAAGCAAACAATTATATAAAGCATTCTGCTGAAAAACCAAGCCCTCCAGATGCAAGGGAGTCTGTATGCCATATCCCCAAGCAAATGCTCTTCTTCTGAAACATTTCTTTTTTGCTTCTTTATCATAATACCCTAAATTCCCACAATTCAAAAGAATTAACTTGTAAAACAGCAGCATTTTGTATTGAAGCCCAGGGAAACTCCCAGGATGTACAACCTCCCCACTCTACGCACAGCAGAAGTTCCCTGGATGCCCACAGGTGGTGGCCACAGCAGTTGTTTAGATCCTTACAGGCTGGACTTCTGAGCACTACAGGTTTCTCCTGACAGGGCTGTCCTTTTTTGGGCCCTGACTTTCAGCTTCTTAAAACACAAACATCACTTTCTATATCTGAAACTTCTGCTATGGCGGTTTTATTTTAACATTGGCCCGAGGGAATGCAGCCTGAAGTATCTCAAGCATCAGAAACAGCATTAACTTCTAGTGCCAGATTTCCCTCTCTCTCCTTGTTATCCAGAGGGTTCTCTAATGTACATTCAGTAGTTTGAACTTGGCCATAATTACAGTCTTATTATCCTCACCAGCTTTACTTATCTCATTATCTCCTCTCTCCTGTGTTAGAGGTCAGTAGAACATCCCTTTTATTAGCCATTTAATCCTTCTATCTAGTAGTTCAACCCTGATTGATCCACTTAAGGTCTTTCTTTGCAGTTAACTTTGCTGACATTTGAGATTCCACCCCTCAGTCCTTTCATTGGCCATAAGCAGCCATGTTCCCCAGATCAGAAGTTCATTATCATTAGTTTTGTCAGAAGGAGGTGAGTTTCATCACTGCTCAATGAGCACCACTCTCTTTTTATGCTCCTTCCTCCCTCAACCTCAGCTCTTCCAACTTGGCTTTTTTTTTTTTTCTATTCTTCTTTCTAAAGTGTTTGTAACAACTGGAGGGCCTGATCATAGCATTGGAAAACATTTACCTTCATAGAAGAGGACATGACCCAGGCGTGATAGATAAATGCCTTAGTGTGTGTGTGTGCACATGTGCATGCATGTGTAGTGTGTGTGTGTTTGTGTGTGTGTGTGAATAGCCCATCTTATCATCAAATAGATATTTGTTGGGGCCTCTCTCCAGTCTTCACTAATTTAGGAACTAAATCATCTCAAATCATCATTCCCTGCCATTTCTAATCCTCCTTACCCTTTTCTGGGAGACTATACTCACAGTTTGTCTTTAACTTCCATTTAGATGATGCATTTGCAGTGTATTTATACCATTATAGAACAAACCCGCTGTTTTTTAATTTTATCTATTTTATAATCTACAAAGGTGCTTTTATGGCATTTGATAGTTGTTTTGTATTTTCAACAACCTCTGTTGGATATCCTGTCTGGGATGGTGAATGGGACAAATGCTCCACACACATGCCCAGCAAGGCTCATCAGTCACTGTTCACATCTATGTAGTGGATCCTGGCGGTAGCTGGGTGGCACCCCAATGGCATAGGGAATATTTGAAAGATTTAGATCTTTGCATAAACAATAAAGTGTTTCAGGTTTATGCTTGTATACTGTCTTACTAAGAGAAAGACAAGAGACATTACCTTCTCCATCATCAAGACTAACCTGCTCCACCAGATGGGGTTGGGAGGAGGGAGAATGCAGATTCTCCTGGGCTTATTATTCACCTAGTTCTCCCAGCTCCTCCTATGAAGTGCTAACAGGGTGAATAGGGAAAGTGGTTTCCTCAATGATGCCATGAAAGATGCATCAGAATCCCCTGGAGTGCATGTCAACACAATATGGGCCTCAGCTTCAGAGTCCCTGATTCAGGGGGTCTGGGTGATGCCTAAGAACTTGCATTTCTAACATTTCCAAGAATCACCGGTGCCACTGGCCTCACCTGTCTGGAAAATTGCTGGCACATGTCTTCCTGTTCTCTTACATCTTCCTTTGGAGATTTTGTGTCATTTCTTTGTTGGGGACATAACCAGAGGATATAATTTTGATTGGGGAAGGTTTTTTTTTTAACTATAATTATTTCAAACCTAAAATTGTAATGAATCCCCCTGTACCAGCTCCCATACTTAACAAGTGTTAGCACATCCATAACAATAGTTACTGCTTACACAGGTAACTTATATAACATACCTTACTTCTGACACAACTGTATGAGAGAGGGGTTCTTATTGTACTCATTCCACAGAGCAAGAGATTGAGTCTCAGAGAGGTGTGGAGTCACTTGCCTAAGGACCCACATCTAGCATGCAGGAGCCTGGCTTTAAGGAATCTCTGCTTTTTAGCATTGCAGTAAGCTGCCTCCAGAGGGTTTTAGATCTTTTTTTAAGACAAAATATTGCCAATCAAGTAAAGACCTGTTTATATGCTATCCCTGATCTCATTTCCAATCATGCAGGTATCAACTCTTCTGGAGCTGGTTGAACTCCAAGGCCAAGTTTTCATGGTCTCCTGTGATTCTTTAACGCTGAAACTCTCTTAGCACATCCTGTGAATTTGGTCGTTTTTCCCACTTGCCGTGAGGAAAATCAGTAAGGACTTTGAAGACCGAAACCTTCAATAACTCCCTTTTTACTCACAGAGAACGTCTCAGGTGTTCCCCTCCCTATGTCTCTGTTTGAATGTCTGGTGTTGTCTCCAAGCTCCAGTCATGCCCATCTTTTCCACGCTGATCAGTGTGTGGGTCCCACTGGCTCATCCTTGGATATGACTTTTCCCCCGAGTCTCTTCCACTTTTTAATTCTCTCATTCCATTACACATCCATTTTCAGACAAAGCACCTACAATGTGCCAGGTGGTTTCCTAGGTCCTATAAATAAGACACAAAAATCCTTACCTTCCAAGCACTTTACTCCTGCTTTCCTCCAGTTCTCTCCTCCCTGTTGTTTTCTGTACGTTTCCAAGTTTTGTGCTCTGTTGTCTAATTACGAGCCATTAGACAATTCTCTTACTTAGGTCTTCTTCAGAAAGACATCAAGGATATAAAGTCCTCTTTGACTATGAGAGCAGGTGTGAGCCTCCCTCAGTAACTGCATGAACCCAACATTTTCAAATCGGATGTCCATTTAGTGATGTGTCCACTAAGTGAACTACCACCGTGGGTAGAAGCCCAAACTATTAAGCAGATAAGAGAGAAGCAACTGGGCACAAGTACAATAGAACAGACAGCTACCACCTCCTAATCTGGCCCATAATTCTCTGTGGCAATTCCCAAGGCTCCAGCACAGCACCCTAAGGTGCCACAGAACAGTTTGACAACCACTGCTGCACATGTTGCATGGTCCCGTGGGCCTCTGCCTATTGAAATACCAGATGGAGGTGAACCTGGGACAGCTGCTCACACCTCCCTGACCCAGGCCACGGTTTCCAGGCTACTGTTTGAGCCCATATTTATTTGTTCCCTCCTGCTGACCAGCTCTCTGGGCTGCCCATTTTGTCATTGTGTTCTTTTGTTGTTGTTATTGTACTTGTCAGAACTTATTTTCTCTGAAGAAAAAGGACTTTAACCCACATATTATGAGAAATTGGCTCTGACATGTATTTCCATTCCTTTTCCAAAGAAGTTTTCCTATACATTTTCTCAGTGTCATTAAACTTTAATAGGCTTTGCCCCAGAACCCTCCCCCTCCCCATCCTGACTTAACCAACCATTTTCTGAAAACAAGGTGACTCTTATTTAAGGATTCTGAATGTATTCCAGTTCTTGGCAGTCTTAAACACACAGCTGAATGCGTGCTAAGTCTAGCATGGATAATTACACCAGCTGTGACCTTTTAAAAACATGTATTTGGACTAAAGCAGTGTTTAGTCACTTTTGATTGACTTAGGTTTTACTTGGTTTATGTTTGGTAAACTTCAAATATTTGCTTCAGTTTAAGTTGGTTAAACTCCCTAAGACGAACACCATGTGTGGGCTGTTGCCTGGAAGACCTACTCCGTGATGCTAGTGACACATGGACTACATGTGCTTATGCACACATACATGCATGTATATGCACACATGTAATTATAGACTGGTGGGATGATGGTTGACATTTGGAAGCGTTGCAGACTGACGCTGCCATGCATGGGGTATAAAGCCCAAAAAGGCATTGGCCACTTTGGGACAGACATGAATGGTCATTGTTTTAAGGACTTTTCCCTTGCAGCTCACAAGCAGCAGGAGAGAGGTCAGAAATATGCAACTCTGCCATGGTACTCATCAGCCTAGTGTGACCTAGGGCAACCTCTAAAACTCTTAGAGCCTCAATATTTCCATCTTCAGCATAGGAGTTATGGCACCCCACCTCTACCCCAACTCCAAGGTGCAGTTGAAGAATTAAGAATTCTGCTTATTAACTGCCTGCCCACAGCAAGGATGCAGTAATGGCAGGTTACATCCACATTGCCATCTGTTCATCTTTTTACAGACTCTGATTTGATGCACCCCCCATTCTTGATCACTTGATGTAGAAGAACAGCCAGAAACTTGGTCATACTTCTTTGTCTTGGCATCTCAGACAAAGCCCTTCTGACTTTCAGAAACTGTATTTCTGCCCAAGCCTTCTCTGGTCACCAGAACCTACTTTACCACACTGGCACTTTTAAGGAGTGAATGCCTGCTTACATTTCTTCTCCACACCCGTTCTACCATTCTAGGTGCTACTCTATCTCAGGACAGTTGTGAGTTAGTGTGTACCCCCCTCCCTAGACCCTCAGGTAGGGTGACACTGAGGTGCATGTGTCATGCTGAATGTCAGTGCTTCCAAGGTGAATAGCTTCAGTAGCTGCGGTGTTAACTGCTGTGAACATTCCCTTCTTGCTTCTAGAGTGTCTTCCCAGCATGGCAGCTGGCATTCAGATGTGCCAAGAGGACAAAGTGGAAGCAGCTAGGTCTTCTATGACCTGTGTGTTTTCTTATGTTGTTGCAGCAAATGCCCCCAAACGAACAAACTTATTGTCTTCTACTTATAGGCTCAAAGTCCAAAATCAGTGTCACTGAGCCAAGAGTGAGATGTTGGCAGGGCAGTGGTTCCTCCTGACTCCAGAGGGAGCCCCTTTTCCTCGATTTTCCCTCCTTCTAAAGAGGGTCCTCATTCCCTGGCTCAAAACCTTATTGCATAAGTTTCTCTCTCTCTGTAGCCAAGTCCTCTCTGTCCTCTTCAGACAAGACCTGACGGATGACTGCATTTAAAGTCCACCTGGTAAGCAAGGATAGTGCCCCATCTCAGGATCCTTAATCGCTTCCAGAAAGTCCCTCTTTGCCATTTAAGGTCGCAGTCACAGAGTTCTAGGGCAAGACTGTGGACATCTTTTTATCTTTTCATTATTCAGCCAACTATTATTCAGTCAACCAAAACCTACCCTCAAGGCTGCACTCCGTCACCTCCCGAGTAATCAGAAGTGAGTCACTTGGTATAGTGCACATTAAATGAAGGGCAATTAGGCCCCACTCTTTGAAGAGAGAATTGTAGACATGCTTTAAAATCACCAAATGGGACAACCCCATGCATGAACACCAATTTATGAACTTTCATTTCCCCCAAAGTTCAATTATTTGGAACCAAGGTCTTACACTAGTCTCCTGTTCTTTCTGGGTTCAGTGGGTCCCACCAACCCAGGGACACTCAGTGCATCAGATTCTCAACTGTCTTTCCTGGGGCAGAGTGTTCCTAAGGACACCCAAGTAAAAATAGCACATGTAATCTTATACCCCAACTGTCTGTTGTCTTTCTTGGTTGGGGGTGGGGAGGTAGATAAGTGTCACATGGTTGGGAAATAAATTCTATATAGACACCAGAGATGGCAGTAGAAAAAGAAGGACTGTAATTTTTACAATGTCTGCCACCTTTTACTCCTTTGTTTCGATTTTTGTTTGTTTGTTTTTGAGACTAGGTCTCGCTATTTTTGCCCGTGGAACCGCAGGCTCACGTTGCCCAGGGTACCACAGACTCAAGCGACCCCCAGCCTCAGCTTCCCAGGTAGCTGGGATTACAGGCATGTGCCACCATGCCCAGCTATTTTTTTGGGACTAGGTCTCACTATGTATCCCCTGTGGGACTCGAACCGCAATCCCTGGCCCCGGCCTTGGCTTCCTAGGCTGCCACCTACAGACATGTGCCACCATGCCCGGCCCACTCTTTACTCCTTTGCTTTAATGAATAATTATTGGGAATATGCCAAGTGCCAGACAATGAATGTAACAGCTGAGACCCAATGAGTCTGTGGGCATAGGGTCTGACCTTCACTGGCCATTCTGTATAGGCTCAGCAGGTGACAGAAAGACCCTCCATTGAATTGTGATCACAAGTGCATCTCCTCTTACTCCAGCTTCCCCTTTCATTTCTTCTCCTCAGTCTCCAAATGCATTTGAACTTTAAAAACAACCAGAATGCCTTTTTCTGTTGACTCTCTGAAACCAACTCTATTTCAACAAGGTCTCCACTGCCCCCATTTCTGCAGATAAGGCGTAAGTGATGTGCAAGGAGTACATTTGGGGAATTCCATTTGAACCACTTTTAGTCCTGTAGGAACAGGCCCCCCCTCACCCAAGGTCTCAGAATTGACAGAATTCTGGGGTCCCCAGGGACACTGTGCAGTTGAGTGTTTTTGAGTTATTGACTTTAGTTTTGTCAGATATCTCAATTAAGGAAGAAAAGCCTGCCCACTAGGTTTTGAGCATCAGCCTTTGTGAAAATCTTTAGATTAGCAATCTGTGGTAGCAAGAACTGCCCCAGACAAACCTCTGTTGCATCCTCCACTAGCCTGTGTTTGACTGTTTGACTCTGATTAGCCTTGATGGTGGTTTAGGTGCTTTATACTGGTCTTGCTGTGTGTGTGTGTGTGTGTGTATAAAGAGCTTTATTAAAATATAATTCAGATACCATATGATTTACCCATTTTAAAGTGTATCACTCCATGCTTGTGTATTCATGACATTCTGCAACCGTCCTTATTTTCATCACCACCAGAAAGAATGCTTATGCTTAGTCACCACCTCCTAATACTTTCATCCCTTCTCCTTCTAAATGCTAGGATACAACTAATACTTGCTCTCTCTATAGATTTGATCATTTGCATATGTCACATAAATGGAATTATACAATTTTTGTATTGGCTTTTTCTTCCACTTAGCATATTGTTTTCAAAATTCATCCAAATTTTGTAGCATGTGTCTTTACTACTTTGTATGGTTGAATAATATTCTACTCTATGGATAATGAAGATTTTATTTATTCATTAATTAATTGATGGACATCATTTGAATTATTTCTTCCTTTTGGTTATTACAAATAGTTTTGCTGTCTACTACATTTTTCTTTCCTTTCATCTCTCTCATTCTTTCTCCTTTGTACTTTCATTCTTTCTTTTCCCTCTCACTTGTTCCCACCACATTCTAATAGGGGAGATAATCAATCAGACTGTCAATTTACCAAGTGTGCTGGCAGGTCACTGGCAGTTCTGGGGGCATACTGAAAATGCCAAAGGCAGTAAAAGTTGTCTGTCAAAATTGGCCTTGTAACTGGTAGGTCTTTCAGGGTATATTTTTAAATGGAACTTTTACTCCTCAAGGTTCATCCCTTCTAGGATATTATGCATCTCCAAGTTTCAGAATGCATGTCTTTCATTCTTTAATCAAAACCATTCAAAAGACAAGTTATTCAGACATTGTACACAGGAGGTAAAATTGCTGGGTGGCACAATTGCATTGTGGAGTTAGGAAGAAAACTGGGATGGGGGAAGGATTTGTGACAGAACCTTCCCTTCTGTAACATTCACTCCAGTTTCTGACTGAAGGCTGATAGGGACAGGGTGTCAGGGCCTTAATTGACTTCAACTTTGAGGAAGTTAAACTTGGAGGGTCGGAAGAAGAGGACAAGAAAAGTAATGGAATAAAAAAAAACAGTCTTGATTTTATTCTTAATTTTTTCTATGAACACATTTGCAAAATAACTCATGAAAACAATCCATTCATTTAACACATCTTTGCTTGGGATCTGCAGTTTGCAAAAGAAATAATATCCAATGGGTATGGACAAGAAGATTTTAAGGCAAAGAAACAATAAGCAATATCTTTGCTTTCATGGAGTTAATACTAACATCATCACACCTTAAGCCCCACACAGTGGGAAGGTGCTCTTCTGTCATCCATGTGGTGGATGTCCTTTCCTGGCTGTCCTGAACCAGCTTTTTCTCCAGATTATGTAAATCTGGTGGTACTTGGTGTTCTGTCTTCTACTGGGGAAGCTAAAGAACCAGAGAGTGGACTCTTGCCTGGCTAGAGTTAGCTTGGCTGATCAGGAATGAATAAGGCTGAATAAAGGAGAGTTAGTATTCTCTGATGACAGTTGCAATAGACTCTGGGTGCACCATGGAACATCCTTCTTAGATGGTTTGTGAAAAGATACTGTTCCTTGCCCTTCTAAAATTGAGCTGGTCCATGGCCCTTTCCCAAATTTGATCCCCATCTTCCCATATATCCTTGAAATCTAGTTTTCCTGCTTGAACTCTGAGTTCCTTACTTAACACAGTAAAACCTAGTTTCTATTGTTTGCAACTCAAAACCTTGGCCAACCACATGGTTGACTAGCAAGGAGAAAATAGGCCTAATAGCTTCTGATTACACACATACAGGGAGTTTGGGTGTTAGGGTTTTGGGACCAGCATTTCCCAGTCCTAGGAAGGATCTTTCATAGGAGGTTGGCATGTCTTGCTCCTCTTAGGTTTCAGGTCATGGTTTGAATGCTGCCATCTCAAAGAACTTCCATATCCAGACTACCCTGTCAACCACCCTCTCTATCAAGGCGTTCAGAAACCTTGGCTACACATTAGAGTAACTGTGGGTAAGGGGGGCTTTAAAAAGAGTAATTTTTGGTGATGGACAAAAATCTCTCAACAATATTAGGAAAAATATTTTCTGCTTGGGTCCCACCCATGATAGAGTCTGACTTAATGGACTGGGCCTGGGCCTCGGGATTTTACAAATCAACTCAGGTGATTCTAATGAATGTGCAGTTAGGTTGGAGAATCTCTTACCCATTGCATCTCCCAACTTTAATTGTCTACCAGATCCTAAAAGTACTCTAATATTATATTTTCACTTTCTGATAGGAATACTGCCCATCTTCTTGAACCTAAATGTAAGTTCAATGGACCAAAAGCTGGTTTTGCTGGTTTACATGCTAATAATAAATGATACAAAAAGGACTGAATGAATGATCAGCACAATATTTCTTTCCTTTTCTCATCTGGTGCCTTTTAGGGTATGGTTTCCTGAACATCCTGTCTCCATCTTTCTTCTTCTTGATTTCCTTCTCTAGTCTCAAACTAGGATCCATCACTGCTATGGTCTTGTGAACTTGGAGCCTTGGACATCCACTGACATTCCTAGTGTTATATGTGGGGGGGAAGCTACAGGGAGGGCTCTCAGATTTCTTGAGTGAAGTGGGCTGAGGACAGGTTTAGCTTTGTCTGATTCGTCAAGGAAATTTAAAAAAACAACATGCTTTCCTTAGGAGCTAAGGCAATTGTTTTCTCTGGTTTAGATATTGGGGCTGTGTATATAGATCATCCTAAGCTGTAGTCTTTAAATTCTGACTCTGCCACCTTCAAACTGTGCACCCCTGGCCAAGTTACCCTACCTTATCGTGCTTAATTTTTTTCATGCATAATATGGGCATTGTAGTAGAACTTTCCTCAAAGGCTGTTGGTTTGAACTGAGCTTACTGCTTCTATAGCTTAATTTAAAGCTTGTGAATTTTACTAAAAAAAAGAAAAGCACCAGTTCTTAGAAGAGAGGAAGAGAAGAAAGACAGGCAATTGGTCCTGTGATAGCTGTGATGTCGGTTTGCTGTGTGACCACTGGGAGCTACACATAGGGACAAGCCAAACACTATGATAACCTCCAATTTTGTAGACATGTGAAGGATTTTGTAGCCAAGTGAGACATTTAGTGAATCCAAACCCTAAGTCTGCCTGATCCAAGGTTCACCATGAAATATTGCTGCTGAGCTTGAACCTAAAGGTGGTTATCATGGTAGGTGGATTTTCAGAACTTGGACAAAGCTGGAGGAAGGATGTGAGAAGCTGGGATAATGGGAGGAAGGGCACACTTGTTGAAGAAGACTTTGTGAATGGAACTTTCAGGAGGCCAAAAAGCCAGAGAGGGCATTGTAGGCAGCAATAATGGTGTCTACAGAGGCAGAGACTGGGTGAAGCAGAAAATTTGTAAGTAAAACTGTTCATCATGATGGGGATGCCCAGCATACGCAGTCAATTAAACCACCTTTCTTTTTGGCTTTTCTTTTCCACCTGAGATGCTCCTGGTCTCCCATTCTTTCTTTCTTATTTCTCCAATTTGGTGCTAGAACAGTCAATGCATTAGTCCATCTACTCAATAAATTACTAGACATATTGAGGGTTTGCTTTGAGCCAGACAGTTTTTGAAAGTAGAACAGTGAGCATCCTTCCATTTTAGCCCTCACCACTTCCTTACCTCCCACTGACTACAGACACCCTGGGCACAGAAGAGCCTCCAGAAGACCCCTGCCAGTCTCTGTGTGCTTACTAACCTGAACCTTCAGGTCCACATCAGAAACCCAGCTGGGGGCCGGAAAACTGCATGGAGAGAAAAATCACAAGTTACAGGTAGATCCAGGTTGGTTTTGCTTCCAAGGCTCCCCTTAACCCACTATTAGAAGAGGCTATGAACTGCAGGGAGCCTGCATCTCTAAATGCTGCCCAATTTCCTCAGAAATGTGTAGGGCTGCTGAGTATTGGGAAGGTGGACCTACAGCTCAGAAAATAATTGATTCCCTTGCTTGAAGGAAGTGTCCTATAGTGTGGTTCTCCCAAGAGAAGCTCTTATTTTTTGCTGTTTCAGGGCAAGCTGACATGTTTTGGGGAAGCTACTTGCTTTCCTTCATTTTCACTGTCACTCCCTTAATCAGAGTAATGACCCACTTACAAGGATTTTTGCAATAAACCCCATCTAAATGCTTCCTCCCCATATCCCATTAATAGCCAGAGTGTTTCCAAAGTAGGAATCCAGTCGGAAATTCCTGTGCCACTTGGACAAATGTTCCCCAAGGCACCAGGAAGGAGACCAATAACTTTCAGCTGCAGAACCTCAGGCTCTAAGGCCTGCCCATTTTTCTGCCTGAACTGATTTCCACCTCTCTCTGCTACTGGGAAGTTCTTTCTTCTTTCTCTAGCCCTTCATCCTCTTCTCCAGTTTTGTGCTTAGGCTCAGTTCAGCCCCCAAACCTCCCTATTACAGACTCTCATTTAACTTATTCAGCCTGAGATTTCACCTATCCTGGTGTGGTTCTTAGATGTCTGTCTCTCCCCTGTGAATTCAGTCAGGGCAGGAAGCTTTTGGTTCATTTCCCACTTTATCCTAACAAAAAATTCTAGTCTTCTATGTATTTCCTAATAGTCATCTGTCTTATCCTAAAATTTGAACCCAGAATTCTCCCAAAGCAGCACATCACATAACTCAAGGTTCACCTTTTTCAGCCTCTCTTCTAGCTAAATTGGACTCCATGAGGAATTTCTGGATACAAAGCTTTGTTCAAGACAGGTAGAAAGATTTCTTGATGTGATATGACTCTACTAGTGGAAGGCACTTTTGTCCTTCCCATGGTTTAGGGGTGTGAACATGACCACCATCAGGCCATGAAGCAGAATGGTGGAGCATCAAGATAGAAGGAGACAGAATCTTTACTGACTATGGGAATCCCCATATCAACTCAGCACAGACTTACTTCAGACATTTTTCTTAAAAAAGCATTTTTATTGGTTCTTTCCTAAACAAAATTTATTCAAATTATAACATTTGAAGTGATAAAATCACAACTAGAGAATCAGTCATCTTGAAAGAAATCCAATTATAAAACTTGTCATGAAAGTTTTTTCTATCATATCATATCATTTTTTTTTTGCTTTAAAGTATCATACATAAAGCTAATCTTAGTACTTTGCCTAATTCCAATTTGGGAGAAATACTTCCTTATTCAAAATCATCTACCCACAGTAAAAAATAATTCTTACAACCTGACAACTACCTCTGACTCCCTCTTTAAAAACATTTTTCTTCGACACTCTTTTCATGCATACTTAGTTCTTATTTTATAAAAGGGAAGCTTTAAGTACTACAAACTCATAAACAGTTTATACTTAAAACAAAATGAAAATAAGACCCACAACAAAACATGAAAACTAAACAGTCTCAAAATTCACAAACCAGATCAAAAATATTATGATAGTATTTACAATGTTCTATTTTTATAGAAAATTGCTAGCTGATAAAAATGCAAATAAAGTACATAGCAGCATAAATAAATCCATCTCTTTGCAGTCTATATAGGTAAACTCACACCTGACACTGTTGAACAGCTTGCCTATTCCCATACACAAGGTGTAGTTCTCAGGGTCATTCTATCGTTTTTTTTTTTTGAAAGAGTCTAGATCTTGCATTGTTGCCCAGGTTTGTCTTAAACCTGTGTAGTCAAGTGATCCCTAGTCTCAGCCTCCCAGATAGGGGGTCATTCTATCTTAATTCCCACCTAGTAACTTTGAACCATTTCATGTGGAAGATGTGCAAGAAGAAACTCAATGGTACAGAAAACCTGTTAGGTTTAGTGTTTATTTTTTTTAAATGTATTCTTTGTTTATAACTTCTTTTTTTTTAATTTATTTATCTATATTTCACATCATTTCAATCCCTGGGGGTCACCCACCACCTCCCCCTCCCACCCGCTCCAGCTGGTCCCCATTCTCCTCTTGTGCAGTTTCATTTGGTTGACCATATATTAGTGAAACCATTTGGTTTCTGTCCCTTTCCATCTGGCTCGTTTCTGCTAGAATGATTTC
>PVHY01018102.1:0-29965 GCA_004024945.1 Uropsilus gracilis
CCTCCCACCTCCCCACCCCTCATCCCCCACCCCCCGCTTGCCCACGGGGCTGACCGAGGACCGCTTGCCCGTCCATGCGCCCCAGCTTCCAGGGGCTGGGGGCTTCACTGTGCCGCCCAGGCCGGCTTGTAAGTGGCCGCGGCCACTTACTGGCGGGTGGGGACTCGCCCCCCACCCCGTTCCCCCACTGGGGAACTTACCCAGGAGGCATACACTTGATTTCTTTGGACTTTCACCAGTCTTGTGCGTCCCACTGGGTGCTGGATAAGATTCTGCCAAGGGAATATTGTTATATATCACAAAGTTATTTGTCTAGACTTACTCTTGACACTATCTGTGCCAATATACACAGATACACCTTATGAATAAGATGTGATGCAGTGAGAACTCAGGATATTTAAAAATGAAGTAGTAAGTACAGGCAATCAGTAGAAGAAAGACAGAGATCAGATAGTATCACTCTTATGTGGAATATAAAAAAGTAAAAAAAGGGGGGGTAAGATAAAGCCAAAGTAAAAATCTAACCCTTGTAACCTAAATGTTGAATGGGGCCAAAGAGAACAGGGCAGGGAAGGAGAAGAAGATAAGTAAGAACGGAGAAAGGATGACTTGGTGGTGGGTGTTACATGACAACAATGAAGAAAACGGAGATCATGAATTTCTATTAGATACACTAGTGTGAACCAATATTGTCAATAAAAATAACTTAAAATAAAAAATATTAAAGGTGTAGCAGGCTCTAACGCAAGGGAAAATATACAGAAGAAAGGTAGTGAGACAAAGTCAATCATCACCAACATAACAATGTAATAGCAACAGCAAAGGATTACCATTTTAAACAAAAGATATTGGTTTGCATTACAGTTTTATTGGTTCTTGGTCCTTGCTGACCATAGGTATGATAAGAAGCATACTCCAGAATACATCCCAATTAGTCATCCTTAACAGTTAATAAATCCATGTGGGATTCAGTAGAACTATTACCAAGATCCTTTAAGCATTTTATCGGGGTGAAAACTACTTCTAGACAATAAGGTCCTAAGAAATAAGAAACTGACAATAATGTCCAACACCTTATACTATCATGTTTGTAAGAAAATCTTAAACTTAATGATACTTGGAGTCAAAGTTTAATATGTCATGATGGATTATTGGCTCAAAATCTAAAACTAGACAATTAGAAATCTTAATGTAAAGCAGGTATTCATATTCATAGTATGAATATTTGAGTGGAATTCAGAGGAACAATGAGTCTAAAAAATTAATCAAAATCATATTTGTATACTCATAGAGGAATTTTTCTTGAAAGAAAACTTTTATCTCTCAGACTCAAAGAAATATAGGTCATGAACCATTGTTTGCAAATTTTACTGGTTGCCAAAATAACATATCTCTCCTGCCTAATAAAGCATTGTTTTTAATAAACTAAGCACATTTAGTGATCCTGTGGAGTGCTTAATGTTAAAATATATTAATGTCAAAATTAAAAAATTAGGCTCCAAAAATTTTCATCTCTAGGGCAATAAGTTTGTATTCATCTAAGTTGAATTACATTTGATTATCTCATGGATTACTCAAAAATATCTTGAATAATATTTTGCTTTCTCTCCACTTGTATTAAAATTGGAACATTCTCCCAAATCTATTTATCATCATATTTAAACATCTCACATCCAGCAGAGAGAGGTTAAGTGAAGTCTATCTCTATGGTAATTATATCTGTTCCCTCTCCAGAGTGCCAAGCCAGCTTATAACCAGCTTTTCTGTGTACCTGAGATAAAGCCTCCCTTGACCAGCACAGGCTAAAGAACTCTTTCTTATCTGAACTCTGGAAACTTACAATTGATATTTCTCTTTTGGTAATTAATCATTTTCTGCTCTGCCCATGACATAGCTTAGCAACTGGCTTACTACTGACATTAAACTAAGTTGGTGAGTATATTATTGTTTATGCCCCATTAGTATTCGGTCAATAAAAAAATTTGAAAATTTCCTGTTATTTAAGAGTTGAACAGGTTAATTATCTTGTGAAAATTTACTTGTTTATGACATTAACTTTCTATTTAGCAAATGAGCTTTGTATCTTTCACACCTGTTAAGAGGTAGCCTTAAAAAGGAGGAATTGCATTTATACCTATAAGTAATCATCTGGAGAGATATTTATCTAAAACAAGACAAAAATGGGTTTTTATTCTTTAAAATAGTATTAAACCATAAGTATATTATTTCAACAAGGATGCCCTTGCCTGTCATGTCCGGCTTTTTTTCTTTAAATTTAGCTTCTCTTTCCTACTGGAAAATACACTAAGCTTAGACTTGGAATGGGTGATTCACTCAGCTCTTAGCTAGAGCATGTCTTTTTTTTAAATAATGTATTATATATACATATTTCACATCTTTGTATTCCCCAGGGTTCACCCACCACCTCCCCTCCCTGACCGTTCCAGCTCTCTCACCCCTCCACCTGCTGGTTGTGTATTTTAGTTTGGTTGTTAGCTTATTTTGACTTTTGAAAGAAAGAAAGAAAAAGACAAGACTCCAAATGGTTTCATTAATATATGGGACAAAGGAAAAACAAACAAAAGGCCCGGAGGAAAACAAAAATAGAGTGTGCCTTGACTCTGAAATGTTGTTTCCTTACTTGTAACATTAGCCCATAGCCAAAGTACTTACTTTAGAAGATTGTTGTTTCACTAATGAAGTAGGAAATATGCAGGTCACTGCTTTGTAAGCTAAGATCTGCTCATACATAAGACTAGTTACATTATTATTCAATTTGATCTTATATTACTTATTTGACTAATATGTTGGGACTAAAACCAGCACTGCTTATATTAGTGTCTAGAAACCAAGTGGGTCAGGATGAAGACAAACTAATACGTACCAGACAGCCCCAAGCTTCTCAGGCCACCTGTCTTTAAATTTAAGGCAAAAAAGAGAACCAAGTGTTGAGTTCTCATGGCTACTAAGTGCAGAAGTGGCCTGCACTGGCAGTTGTGAGTCAGAGTTCATCTGTGAGTCACTCATCTTGTCTACACTACTTGGTACAGGTTTGATGTCACGGTTCTGCAGCAATTCCACAGGACCAATTTCAAGCTGCTCGTGAAAGGCCAACAAACTTCTTGCCTGATGTTTGTTTGTAAAATATCAAAACAAAAAAGTAATAGATCTTATTAATTTGTGTTTTGTCATTTTTTTCCAATAGGACTTATAATGATAACAACTTTTTTTTTAGAATGCCATGAGATGTTTGGCTGTAGTTACCTGGTCCTACCTGTCTGGGGAATCATATTAGCTTTTCTCTATCCTGGATATACAGCCCCACATCTGTTGGTTGAAACAAGCTGTACTGGGAGCTTTCTTGAACTATATGTCATGAAAATAGGCAAATCACAAATGAGCTTTCTCCCCCCTCCATATGTTTCCAACCTCAAGAGCCAGTTATTAATAACCACCACACCTCCAAAATAAGGTAAATCTGAGTCTATATCTTAACGTTATGATCTTAAGGTGACATTTTTGAGATTTGATTTTCTCCTCTGTGAGATGGTAATAAAAGATACTTTGTACCAAATAAAATAGTTCTGAAAATTAAATGAAACCACCATCACTTGCATTCCTACCCCCTTAAGCCTCCAGATACTCTGACTCCTGGTAAGTATATCTCAGTTTCTATAGTCAGTCTCCCCAGACTGCAGTGAGATGGCTTGTTCTTTAATGCTATTTCTCTGATAAGTCCAAGAAAATTCACTGCTCCAATGTTCCAGACTGTTCTAGTTGTAAAGACAGAATTGGTTCATTTCAAGCACCTATTATATGGGAGCATCACGTATCTGTCACTCTGAAGTCTCAGCTTTCTTGCCTCAAGAAAAGCTCCAACCACGCAACTGTCATGAGGCAAGTTTTCTCAAGTTCATGTCTTATCTGAAATGAAAGCTAATTCCAGTTTTCATAGACTGTATTATAGAAAAATTAACCTGATATGGAAGATCTATCATTGGCTTTTATTATTTTTCTGGCCTTCATAGTAAATGCATGGTGTATTTTTCCACAAGGACATTCTCATTAATTTTTGTTTAAATTGCCTGACCTGGAAATGAATCAAGATTTTTCTCTCCTGCTTGTATCCTATCTCTCCTTTCTCTAACATTGATGCTACAAACTGTTATGAGCTGCTTCTGGAATCACTAGTTCTTTGATTTCTTAGAGCATACTTATTAAAAGATGTCTCAACCATTGCCTATATAGAGCCTTAATCATCTGTTTAAGAGGTATTAACTAATTATTGATTAAATACTCTGGAGGATTTTTTCATTTTAAGAGATGAAAATAAACTTTAAACACCACTTTCTTCTTAGAATGTAGTTTCTTTCACCCTTTTCTGCATGTAATAATAGTCACTGCATCCTCTGTGCTGCTGAGGCTCTGATTATTAATTCCACTCAAGTCTAAACATGCTACAGAAACTGCCCAAAGTAACACATATTCCTAACTCTCACACCTAGGGCTCATGGTTAGATTCCAAATATTTCAGAGTATGATTTAACTTTTAGATCATGTACTTGAAAACATTCTGCTAAATCAGAAATCTGTTGTCTGTCTGCTATACATACATTGTGAAATACACTTAATAGAATGCATAATATTCTCTAGATGAAAGAAATCACCAAAAAAGAAATCACAAGCACATTTAATAACCATTCTATCACGCTCTCATTTTATGCAGCTAAGAGTTGTTTTAAGAATGCTCTTAGGAATTTCAGGATTTCTTTGTTTCTTAAAGAAAAACTATGCATTTGGAATTAAGGCTTCTTCCACCGAGAAGAGGAACATTGGCCAATGATCTAATTTAAACTGGCATTATCTACATTAATGTATTATTAATGCATTATAAAATATTTCATCTTTGTATTTCAAAATGATAGATTCTAGAAAACAATTATGTCTTCTACTACTACTTTAGTACTAAATGGCAGCTAACTTTATTGGTCCAATAAAATATGCTTATCAGTTTCCAAGTGATATCTGGGTTACATGAAATAAAATGATAATATTTAGACTTTTCAGAACTGTAGATATTTCTTAACTCTTCATGGACATACTGACAATCCTTAACTTTTTAATACTTGTTAATTCTTCTCAAACTATTTTCACTTACAGAAGATAGAAAAAGAGTGACTACTATTTCTGTGAAAACTGACTTCTCAATGTACAAACAAAATAAACAGAAACATCAATAAGCTAGATAGGGCTACCATAATCTTGCTAGGACTTCTCCAGGAGTCTCTTCTCATTCTCAAAGTTTCCCCCCAATCTCAAATGCTCTTGTTGATGGAAAAATTTAATCACATCCATTACCAAAAAGCTGTAAGACTTCTTTTTTCTTAATACTAAATCCCCTTTGCTGTAGCTGCTCATTAAATATTTGAGTGGGTGAATTTTTGAAAGTCAGCATAGCAAACATTCACTTAAATTGTTTTTGACCTTAATTAGCAAGTTCTAATGTTAACTCCTATTAGGTCAATATATATTTACTTAGAGATTTGAAAGATAAATCCTTAATTATAAAAAGAATAGCTGTAGTGTCACAGTACATAAAAATAGCAGCAAAATCATACTAGTGAACATCACAAAAACATAAGAAGATACTGCTCCTATGCCATTGTTCATAAAAGTGTGAATGAGGTTAAAGACAGATCAGGGACAGGATCATTCTCTACTCAACTAGAATGTCAATACACTGTGGGACAAATTCCAAGAAAAAGGAAAATCTTGATCAACTAATTTGCATACATTTTTAATGGAGTCCCAAGTTTCTCAAGAAACTAGACCAGGGCCACAAAGGAAAAACGGCAAAGTCCATCCAACTGACATCTACCTGATGGCAAAATCTGACCATTTTTCATTATACCATGACAAAGGGCAAGTTCTTAATCAGCTGAAAACAAATTGCTTAGTAGCATGTGTTTTTTTTCTCAATATGCATTTAGTCTCAACATGAATGTAAATTAAAATTTTCTTTTCTTAGATTTTGTACATCATTTGTGTTTGTATGGTTGGGAGTGGTCTCCCTTCCCCATGACCACTCCTCCCCAACCATCTCCTCCTGTCACCCAGAATCCTATGTTCTTGTGTGTTGGTTCATGTTTAGATAAAAGAAAGCCCAAGCAAAAACTTCAAGTGTAGGCTAAATTGGCCTGCAGGAAGAGGGTTAACTTGAACCCTGTGGAATTTCTGTCATACAAGAGCTTGCTGAAAGTTGAGTTCTCACTCTAAGCAGCTCACCTCTGCTTTGCTAAAAGATCTTCCCCAGCTGCTTGCCACTTCCATGGGCTTGGAGCAGAGAACAGAACAGATACACTTTCTTTGCTTCCATATCTGTGAAAGAAAAAAGAATGCTTCGTGATTAATGAAAATAGGGAGAGGAATCAAACAAAAGGATTAAAAGGAGTGAATCACTCTGACCCAGGAGAACAATGCACTCACAAATTTGGGCTTCTGGGAGAAACAAATCTAAATTATATAGATGGTATTAATTTTTTCATGTGTAACTCAGGGCACATTCATAGTAAAAAGAAAAATGACAAAACATCTTTTCTGATACTAGAACTATTTCCTAAAGGGAGATAAACACAATGCACAGAAATAAGAGCCCTTGAGCTTAGTCCCACTGTGATCTTATTTGTAGAGCTTCATAGATTTGTTTTCTTCATTGTTGCATTGCAAATTTCCCCACAAACAAAGCAGTTGTTCTTCTTTTTGCCAAACAGAATTCTGAGTCAAAAAGAAATTTAGACTTCACTTGTAATTTTCTGGCCCCGGGATGGGTACCAGGTATTTGGAAAGACTCGTGCTGTAAGCTGGAGTTTGTAGACTCATCTTTGAAGTGACAGGACTTACTGCTAGAAACCAAAGAATCTTTTTATCTATAGAACTTTTTTACCCCACCCATTTTCTATTGTAAATTTCTCCAAGAGAAAGGCTGCCTCTCAGAAAATAGTTTGCATTGCTACAAATTGTTCTAACTGTTTCTACCCCCCCAGGTCATTCATTCCACTGGTACATCTATGCATGATTCACTCCAATTTTTCTGCAGGGTGTCAAAAGGCACTGAAGAGCGGATGATTTCATAAAAATTTGCTTCTCAGTTGTCTTCTGAATTGAAAACAGTTATTTTGTTGACTTTTGTTTGGAATAAAATCAATGTATTTCATTCCAGTTATTCTCTATAGCTTTAGCCTTTCTATCATTCAGTTCAGACTAGTTTGTTTTTTCTTTAAAAATATCACCACTAAGTTAAAGCAGTTGAAATAAAAGAGATATGGTACTTAATATCAAGTCTCTCTGATTTTTAGTATTTCAAGACACTTAACAGCTATGCTATTGATGCATCTCATTAGTATTATAAAACATAACCAAAATTTTCAAGTTTATATTGTTTTAATTATTGTTTATATTTTGAGAAATGAATGAGAAGTAACTATTGAACTTTCCTACCCATTTTTTATGATCCTATATGCTTTCTTTTGTTGCATTGTATGAGTTCTTTGTAGAGCTCAGATTTTTCCCCTTGTCAGACATATGATGTACAAATATTTTCTCTCATTCGGTAGGGTTTCTTTTCACTTTAATGAAAGTTTCTCTCACAGAACAGAAGCATTTTGGTTTGATGCCATCCCGTTTAATTTATGCCTTCATCTCCCTTGCAGTTGAAGACCAGTTCTCAAAAAACATTTCTGAAGAGTTGTAGCAGAGAGTGAAGTTTATATCTCTAACTCCTCTTTTTGTACTGTTATTGCTATTATTTTATTTTTGAAAACTTGTGACTAGCACCTGTGGGTAGAATACAGAATAGAATCCTTTTAATGTGTACACTTTAAATTGTGCAACAGTGAGCTTTAGCAGACAAGGCTGGTTCTCTGGTCAAACCTGTTCCATCTACTACTTATTTAAACACCAATGACTTTCTGACACAAAGTCCTTGAAACAATCTTTTTGAGCATTCTCTGACCACAAACATATCCCACATTATGACTTGATGGATAAATATTACAGTTACTGAACTTCCGGATGGGGACTATCTCTAGTAGGTTCTATATTATGTATCAAAGATAAACAACTGAATTTGATACCAGGCAGTAAGGGACACTGAAGCTGTCCCAGAACAGTACCCAATAGTTTACTGATCACTGTCTGAGTTCTTCACCAGTGCATACAACCTCAAGACCACTCAGGTTTAGGGAATAACAATAATGGCATTTATTAAATAAGCAGGGAAAACAGAGTCACTGAGGCCACTAATGGTTATTTTTCTTACCCCAGCTATTGTCCAGTATTTGAAAGTGATAGGGTGTGCTACCTCCCACCCATTGTCTCCTGTTTAAGATTGCAGATTTCAAGGACAAGTATGCTAAAATGTGAGAGTGATTTTAGTTGGAATCTCCCTTCAGGGAGATGCAGGAAGGAGGAAGGTGACACAGGATTCCTGGAAGGTGGGAAGTCAGGGTATATAAAGGGTATGAAAACAAAGAGAAGGATTGGATGCAATGTGGAGGTCAGATAGAGAGATTCATGGAGGAGAGTTTGGTTTCAGCCATTTTGTAAGATGGAGATGTGAACCATGTGAGCTTGGCCATGTGGCCACCTGGGACCTACAGCCCTTGGCTGACCTGGGCTAGCAGCATGTATGCTAAATGCAGTTAAGAAGTTTGCAGATTTGAACTCCGTGTTGGAGTTTGTTTTTCTGAGTTTGACTGGTGTCTGAAAGAGGCCATGCGAAAGTTATGCTTGAAAAGAAAGTGAACTTTGCTGGGTCCAGTACATGAAGTTTCTGCTACCTGAAGACGACAAGAAGGCAGCGTGGAAGAAAAGGAGGAGCATACCAAAGGAGTAGCTAAAGAAAGATGTCTTCAAAACCTGCAGATTGAACTCTGACAGGCTGATATTGGTGAGATGGTCAGGACTGAGAGACTGAGGATTTTGGGGCAATCTGGGGAAAGGACTTTGGACAATGCTGAGAAAGGTTTTGGACAATGTTAAAGTAATCGGAGTTTTCCTTACATGTTTCTTGTGTAGTTATTAGGATAACTAGGAAACCACTTTGTTAGAAATAAATTAGTCTGCACTGATAGTCTTGCTTTGACTTGGTATTTTGGTTGAGAAGGCTGGAGATGGTGGAAAGAACCCACAAGAGTTTAAACTGTGTTTTAAAGCTTTTTCTTTTTAGGTCTGAAAGAGGGAAAGAAACCAGAGAGAAGTGGCAGCTGATGTTTGCATATAGGCAAACAGTAGGCAGGTACAGTGTAAATGCTAATTGAACAGTTTTGAGCCTGCTTCCTAGACAGAGAAGCAGGCAGATAGGTGTATCCAGTTAAAGTTAAAGGTAATTGCAAAGGAACTGTTTGTAGCCTGCTTTGTAAAGAGAAGCAGGCCTGTATGTGTTTCAAGTTAAGTTAAAAAGTCCCTTCGTGGTTGCCCTGTTTCAAAAGCCCTAAACAAAAGGCATCCAAGATGGTATCTTCCTATGACTCAAGACCTGGAACAAGTACTTTGAATAAAAGACCACGCTTCCCAAATGACGTCTTCCTTCCAGTGAATATCTGCTACACATATCCCCAAAAGAGAACCCAATGGCCTCCTCAACAGCTTTCACTTCTCCCTGTCTCTGGGAGGCCTACAACAACAGACAGAAAGATCTGTGGGGTGGGGGTTGAAATGGCTGATTCCTTTTTTCTCTCCCCTGGATTGGCTGCCTTCAGGGGTGACTGAATCCTGGAAGCCTTTTCTGCAGCTTCTTATACCCCTATCAGAGATCCACCTCCACTGATTCTCTTGCCTTCAAGAAACAAGTAGTTTCTTCTCCTCACCTGCACCTCCCACCCACCAAAAAGCTCCACCTGCAACAGCTTTTGCCTTTCAAACTCTGGTTCCAAATTAAACCAAACTATATATTAAACAATATATAGGATATAACAATTTCCTATATATTCAGCTTCTTATTTTGCACCCTGTCCTTTATTTCATTTTCACAATTTTTAAAATTAACTCTTAATCTTTAAGCATCTGAAGAGTGCAATGGCATTTTCTAGATTAACTACTGGAACTAAAATTTACTTCAAAGTCTGCTTCTAGCATAACCCAGTTCAAATTGGATATCCTTGTCATGTCCTCGATGAATAAATTCATCCCAGTGGCATTATGTACCTGCTGCTTAAGCACTGTTTCCCAGATAAACAACTGGGAAGCTAGTTGACTGAAGCCAAAGATGGGGGTCTCTGGTCCCATAGGATCTGCTTGAGCACTGCTCATTTTCCTTCATACACAAGGCTCATGGATGGGGTGAAGACACTTCGAACATCAGCTCTCCGGTAAATCCTGCTGATGAGAGTGTATGGGGAAAGTAATACAGAAGTTTGCGGTGTAATAACAGCTCCATCATGGCTTATGCCTACCTCCCATTCCAGATGTTCAGACTCATGTCTAAGGATTTCACAGGAGCTTAGAATTCATGGCTGTTCCTATTACTTCCACCTGCTGTTTCTTTCCCTCTTCAGGGTAGAGTCCTTGATTTAACAAGACTGAATGACTGGTACTCAAGAGGGTGGTGAATGTTAATGAGACTCACTAAATTTAATGTCATAACAGAAATTTTATATGAGTTAAAGAGGCTAGAAATTTATTCCCCCTAGTTTAGAATGAAAGACTTTTCAAAATAATTAGACAGTTTCCACTTACTCCTTTTTGACACCAGAAAGGTTAGGAAATCTTTGACTAAAAGATTTAGATGGGCATATATTAGAAACTTGTTTAATTTACAGACTTAGAGTTCAGGTCTACATGACTATAATAGTCTCATTTTCACTGCAGCAAGAGTTTCTTGAATCATACTTTTTACTGTTTGCTCTAATCCTTTGTTTTGCTTTTCTTCTCTAAAGATTGCTACTATTGTCTACATGCCATTTTCTCTTGAAATATGCTATCTTTTCATTTAAAAATGAATCTATTCATATTCCCTATCTTTAATTTCTCTTAAGACTATCTGGTGCATTTATTTATTCAGGTTTACTTTTGAATTTCTGAAATACTTTTCTTTCTTGCCTCAATTTCGTCCTTTCATTGTTATGTTTTCTACTTTTAATTTGTAATATTCTTTAATGTGTTTTGCTATTCTTTTGTGTCTTAACATTATATCAAAAATAGTACAGTTTTGTTCTGTGTGTTTCTGGCATGTTTTACTAGGTATATTTTTCTTTTTAAATTAATAACATTTTATGAGATTTGATTTTACTTATTTTTTTTAATAAATTGCATTGTCCTAAGCTATCAGAGGAAGTGATGGGAGTTGTAATGCAAGCATCACCTACTGTGACTTTTGTATAGTGTGAAAACATACACACAGCAGCAGCAGCAGCAGCAACTCATTTTCTCATATTTTCTGAGTCATTTCCTCATCCCTGCATTCTCTTCCCTTTATCTCTATTGTCTCTGTCTTGATCAAGCTTTATTTCACTTCCAATGAAAACTTTATTTCACTTTCCTTAGAATAGAAGAGCAATGTGAAAGGAAGCAATGTAAAAGGTGAGAGTGGTGGATGATCAGCTTTGCTATATTTTTGTTAAAATATTGAAATGCAGTATATTTATTTCAGATGTTAATCAATCTTTATTATACAACATTTATCAGTTAGTCTGTAAAGTGTGTATGTGGACTGCAGGGACTTAAAAACCAGGCAAGTGTCATCCCTGCTTTTTATCAAATTAAACCACCTAGCTCCTTGAGCACATCTTTTCCTGGAGAGTCAGTAATAAGCATCTCACAATGATGGATGTTCTGAATTTTAAGTGGACAATGTACAGAATGACATTTACCAATGTTCCTATGTCTTCCTGTCTTCCTTTCTTATTTTTTCTCTCTCTCTGTTTCCCTTTTCCTATTGCTATATTTGACAGATATCAGAATTCTCTGCAGTTAAAATGCTATCATTTACTCTCAAAAAGACAGTACAATAAAGATAGGATTCATGCTATACTGCTTTGTTGTTGTTGTGAGCGCAATACAATGTCAAATCAATATTGTGAAAAGAATAATTTTGAAACTACATGGTATTTGTGAATAACTTTTTCATGGTGTTATTGAAATATTTGAATAAGTATGACTTCATTGCTTTTTCTGTAAAACTGTATTTGCTTCTGTAGTTCCTTGAAATTGTACAGTCTTGTTAAATAAATTGGTACTTTGATCTTTTGTATCACTAATATCATATTTAATTCAATATGTCTTGCATTTTTACGTTTACAGTCAATATGTTGTGATATAAGAACTAAACTAGATTTCTATTCAAGTACGAAAATGTGCACACATGCATACATGCACACAAATACACACATAGATCAGGAAAATCCTTAGAGCAAAATTAATGAACATGGGAACACAGATTCAAGAAAAGCCTTCTTTATTTTACCAAACATCACAATCAAATTAATCTATATGTGACCAACTGTTATAAAAGTTTATTATCATTTTCACTGTATGAGAAATTCAAACCAAATTCAGACACTGAAATAAGACATACCCTTGATCTTCAGCAATGCTATAATTCTCCAGTATTTACCATTGTTTTATAAGGATCATAAACAATAATCAAATGTTTGGGATTTAGAAGATACATTACATACTAATACACACTAATATGTACGTATCTTCATATAAATATATGAAGTACAAATATATGTACAAATAAACATGCCATTTTATTTTTATTATGACCAAAAGATTGTGAGATTGAAATAGTCAAATCATAAAAAATTCATAAGCAAAAAATGCTTTCACTAGGTACATACTAGGTACAAATATTTCTGCATAGTCATGAATTGAATGCATCTTTGTGTCATTATACAAGATTTTGGATTATAAAATTAGATTTATATTGAAAGAAAGGTAAAAAATTTAAGATAAACTATTTCAAAAGAAATGTCTTATTAAATGGCCAAAAGAGATAGATAGATAAATAAATAAATAAATGTCTCTAAGAGACTTTGAAAATCAGCCACTTTTAATTTAAAGAATTTAAAGACATCAAAATATATGAGCTTTTGTACAAAATTGTTGTAGTAAATATATTTAAATAGATTTACTTTTTAGGAAGCAATTTGGTATCATTTATAAGAAATGCTATTACTTAAATTGACAGACAATTAAATGAGAAACCAGTGTTAGTGAGAAGGGAACAGACATGGCTTGTTTAAGTATGGATAACCTAATGGGATGTTAACGAATCCATATACCAAAGATTTTCTACTAATTAAAACTTTTAAAAATCTAACCAAATAAAATGTCTGACATTTGGAAGTCATCTCTAAATGCTTTCAAAAATATTAAATTGCTACTGAAAACGTACCCAATTATAACAAATTTATGTGTCTCTTCAAGAGAAGATTTGAGAAATATTTGCTTCTTCCATTAGCTCATAAAAATGTGAGACTATCTTGATTCTTTTAAGGCAGTCTAGATAGTGGAGTGACAAATTAATATGATGTCAATTTAGAGTATCAATAAATACTATAAGTCAATAAATACTGCAAATGATTTTAGAACACTGTATAAACATGTAAAAATGTTATGTCATGGAAGATAGCAAGTTACTAGTTAGTCTTTTCCAATTCTTTTTTGTCTTTTTCTAATTCTTAATTTCAGTTGCTCTCTTGAACTAGTATTGCCTTGGAAGTTCAGCAATAAGCTTGAGGGAGTTCATTACCACTTAACATCTCTAGCCACAGATGCCATTACCCACCCATTACCCACTGATTAAGCAGCAGTAACTTGGCATCCAGCTTCCTAAATTCCTGGTTTAGCAACATGGGCTTCCATGCAGATGTTTTTATTTACCACCCCCCCCCCACACACACACTGTCCCTAAGGCTCATCCAGTTGGAGGTTGGTTTGAAGTCTAAGATCCCATTATCTAAACAACTTCTACTTAGATAATAGTCCTAAACTATGATTTCTCGAGTATACCTCCTTGTGTACGGTATCCTGATGTGAACACCAGTAAAATAGATAAATATACTACCCTCACACATGTGCACCCAAATTATGATAGGATATGCACAGGAAAATTGTTTTAGACACAGCTATCAAAAGGAGGAGACACTCCTATCAAAAAGAGGGAAAATAGCAAACCAAAAGGAACTATCCACAAGTTTGACAGTTTAGTCCTCCTCTCTTCCTTTTATTTGCCAGGACTTTCTGCTCAGTTCCCTAAGCGCTTGCTTCCAGCTTCTAACACATCTTTTCTTTGCCAAAATAAAGTGCTTGTTTAGAGCTTAGCAATTTCCTCTACCAGTGTTTTGTTTATGTAAGTTTGGGGATTCAAGGATCTCTTAAAGAAATATCTTTGTCACAATGAATCCAAACCAACAATGATTCTTTTAAAATATTCAATATTGTGATTTCATGTATCACATTGGAATCAACTCCATTCTAGGACATGAACAAGTATAATATTCTCTCATTAAATGATACAATAACTTAAGACTTTTATAAACCCTATTAGTTGACAAAGGAGCTTCATGGCATAAGATCATTATGATGAATTAAGATGATTAAAATCCATTTTGAATGCTAGATAATCTCTAGGGTTATCACCTTACAACCTTACATTTTTCAGAGGTTTCAAAAAAATTAGAATTTGGGATTTGATCTTTAACTTGGTACTTTTTTGAACTTGAAGTTGTCTTTCCACTTGGTTAGTCTGAGAATGAGAAGCAGTTTTATTTTGTTGACCCATATATCCTGGATCTTTTATGTTTAAATTACTTCTTTCACTCATCTATCTTCTTTCTTTTCTAATAAACCTAGAGTATTTTCAATATTGTATTTCAATATTCAAAACCCATGTATTTTCAATATTGCTTTAGTCTTACCTGGGACAACATATTCATTAACTATATTTTTCTATTTTCCATATTATTGAAGAAAGTAGTTTTGGTTAATCCTTACCTCTACAAAACAAATATCTCACTTTCCCCATTGTTGACTAATAATCTCAAAACTCTTACAGCTTTCTCCCAGGCACCTCTGCATGCTACTCCCAGTATTACTGCTGTAATAGTGAACTACCCCACAAACCTAGAAACGCCAAAGTTCCATCTTGTTATGTGCCTGGATGATGTGGTTCTGGACTTTGTTTATTTTCTGAACTCCATGGCACCTGGAAACTCAGATGGTAAGGTTCAAAATCTAAGAGTGATTTGAGACTCAGGGGCTAGATTCACCTGGAGGAGCCTCCATGCAATCATAGAACAGTTAAAGCTGTTGTTGGCTGGAACCTCAGGATGATTATCTGCCTACACTTGCATGCACATGGCTTCTAATTTGTCAAATCTGCTAGTTTCAGCTTCTCTCTGCATGGAAACTGATTCCTAGAATGAATATTACCGGAAAGTGTGGTAGCACAGCATAATGTTTTTTATCACTTAATCTCGAAAATTAAATAGCATGACTATGCTACTGTTTTTCTATGTAGGCATTCACAGGTTCAAAGGAGAGGGACCTAGAAATACCACTCCATGGAAAGTACATTAAAGTCTTATTCTAATAAAAGAACAGTGATGAAAGATATTATTGCTTGAAGACAAAAGCCTGTGAGAATAGGACAGAGACTGTAATTATATGAAGGTCACATCTGTGTTAATCATCTGTAACACACAGGTGAGGGAAGAGACAAAACTAAAGCAAAACAAATCCTAGAAACATGACTGTAGAGTTGAGGTTACTAGAGGGGATGGGTGAGAATGGTGAGCAAAGGGGGAAAGACATAGGACTCCTTGTAAAATTATGATGTTTTTGATGGTGGGTGTGATATACATCTGAAGAGGTATCTTATACCATATACAGTATTTTAAACCAATATTATCTCAATGAGAAGGAAGGACAGATGGGAGGGATAGAAAAGGAAGGAAAGAGAAGAGGAAGGGAAAGCTGGAAGGAGAGAAGAGCAAGAAGGACCAAATATTTGATAGTTAGCCTTATTATACCTCTTAGTATTTTGAACTTTTCTCAAATAGTACTTCAAAATGTATTGGGTGAGTCCTCGTTTCTCACTTAGACAATTGAGACAATTGGTAGATAGTCATAATATTTTTTATTCATCAGTAGAAGAAACAAATTGGTGGGATAAGGAAGATACAAACTTGGTAGGTGTAGACAAAGCAGTTTAGTGAATCCAGTTCTACTGTAGAGGTAAATTTAAAAGTTCTGTTAAGCCTTAAGTTCTAGTTAAGATTGTAAGTAGAAACCTGACTCTTGGGTGAACATTTAAACTTTCTAGACTGTTACTCTTTCATAACTACAGTAAAGTAATTAGGTTAGATGACTTTAAAAATCATTTCATGGTAATTTCTACTGCTGGGATCTAATAACCTGGACACTCATTTATGAATCAAAAGTGAGAGAGCACATACATCAAATAATGAATTGTCTGGTTTATGAACTGTTTATGTGGAATTACCTTAGATATTTATAGCCTGGACATGAAGTTTGATACTAGCTTTAATACTATTTACCTTCAGTTTTACAAATTCAAAAAAAGTCACACAGCATGTTAAAACTAAGGGCTACTTTTATGTTTATATTCCTATTTCTGATCATGCCCTGTACTTCTTTTCTTCCTTTGTTCCTAGATAATTCCTAACTATTTGATGAATACAGTGACTTCATTTTTTTTGCATTTTCAAAGTTAGTTGATTCAAGTTCATGTGGAAGAATTTTTGTTGAGATAAAAGGGAAGTCCATGATATTCAAGGTTTTGGTCTCTCCCATTTATCTCACAGAAGATGTTACATTTCTTGTTTATATTGCTCCTCTGCTCACAAAATGAATTGTGTGTGGATTTCTTTTGTGAGTGGTTGCTTTCAAGTTTTGTGTCAAAGAGGACAAGCACCATTTGAAACAGCTGTAAGAGGGTTGCATGATGTCTTGAGAGACTCTGGATCAGACAATACATTGTACCAGATGTGCACACTTCTAGGAATAGACCTACGCATACATCATGAATTGACAAAGAAGTGTACTCAGCTTTCTTAAAAATTAGAGTCATTTCAAAATGCATTGCTACAACAATTAGAAAGTCATATGCAAAAAAATTTTTTAAATAATTGATTCATATTTCATAGAACAGATAGATATTAACTGCAAATAGATTATAGACCCAAAGGTAAAAATCTTAAAATTATAAAACTTGTCGGAAAAAAAGAAGAAAATGTTTTGTGCCCTTGGATTAGGCAATATTTCTGAAATATAACATTACACCAGTATACCTAAAAAAAGACTAAAATTGATCACAATTAAGAACTATTGCTTTACAAATTATACCATTCTTAATGAAAAGACAAGTCATAAACTTACAGAAAATATTTCTGCATCACATATATGACAAATTACATTTATTGTGAATATAGATACTATCTAAACTTCAATGATAAATGAAAGTCCCATCTTGTCCCCAAAGAAAGGGCAAAAAAATTGAAGAGAGACTTCACCTAACATGATACACTGATGGCAAATGAGCACATAAGATATTTGACAGTTTTGAGAAATGAAAATTAAAATGAAAAATGGCCAACAGGCACATGAAAATCAAAGGCACATGGAAATGCAAATCAAAACCACAATGAGATACCACTTTACACCAGTAAGAATGGCCTACATCCAAAGAACGGGCAGCAAGAATTGCTGGTGAGGATGTGGAAAGAAAGGAACACTACTACACTGGTGGTGGAAATGTAAACTAGTCTAACCACTATGGAAAGCTGTGTGGAGGACCCTCAAGTTAATGAAAATGGAACTACCATTTGACCCAGCAATTGCTCTCTTGGGAATCTACCCAAAAGAGACCTCAATGTGGGTACAAAGGGACACCTGTACTCAAATGTTTACTGCAGCACAGTTTATAATTTTAAGGTCATGGAAGCAACCGAAATGCCTGAAAACAGATGACTGGATGAAAAAACTGTGAGATATATATATATATATACACATACACACACACACAATGGAATATTACTCATCAATTAAAAATGACAAATTTGACGAATTTATAGGAACATGGATGTACTTAGAAGAAATCATATTAGCTGAAACAAGCCATAAAGAAAGAGACAGAAACCAAATGGTTTCACTAAAATATGGGATATAGTGAAAAAAATAAACAAAAGTCTTGAGGAAAAGTCAAAACAAGCTAAGTACCAAACTGAAGTGCACAACTTTGAGCAGGAGGGAAAGGGGGGGAATGGAAGGGAAGGTGGGGGTGGTAAATCCCTGGGATTACAGTGTTGTGAAATTTATATATAAATAAATAATTTTTTAAAAAATAGAATAAAATGAAAAGTGCATATTTAAATTATAATGAAACACTTTTACACACATATTATATAGTCTAAATTTAAAGAGATTGACATGTCAGATAGTAACTATGATACAGAGAAATTAGAATTTGTTTATATTCCTGGTGGGAAGGTGAAATAGTATGATTACTTTAGAAAACACTTTTTTTACTTAAACATACACCTAATATACCCTTCCAATCCATCTAGATTACTTACATGTTCATTGAGTAATTGTAGTTTATAAATATTTTCTGTAAGTTTTTGGCTTATCCTTTCAACTAAAAATAGCATCTTTAGAAAATTAGTAGTTTTTAATTATGAAGAATTATATTTTTTTCTTTTAAGGATACTGACTTGATATTATGTTTCAAGAAAAATGAAAACATGCTGATACAAAGACAAATATTTATATACAAATTTCTGTGATATCTTTATCTGCAAAGTCACAAGCTAGAAATAACTTAAGTGCTCATCAATATTTATACCTTAAGTATTCAATCTATTCAATTACACATATTTCAATAGAAATAAAATAAAGCTGAGAGTGCTGTTTATCTCAATTATGAGTTAGAGACAGTCAATTTTATCTTCCACATTATTTGATTGTTTCCTCTAAGATACAAGAAAGTTGAAAAATCAATAGTTTGCACCATTAATGAGCTCCAATGATAACAAATCCTTAATCAAAATCTCTCAAACATCAAAAAATAATCATCTAGGAAAGAAGCTCCAGGGAATTCAGCTGTAACTGTAAACTTGTGCTCTCGTCTCTTTCCTTTTATTCATTGAGACTAGTATCTTCCCAGCTTTCAGTAAGACCATCTGACAATATTCTTTCGGTGGCATCAGTTAACGTCCTCTGTGAAATAGCCAAGAAGAGATATCTGAACTGAAAAAAATGCTACAACATTGAGCACAAAAATCTAGCTGCCCAGCTACTTTGTTCCTTGTGGTCTTTTCATGCAAAGATGAAGATATTTAAATCTATCTAGATCACTTACATGTCCATTGAGCAATGAAAACTAATCCCTTCATGAATACATCAGTATCCCTCATATTTATTGACACCTCCTTAGTGCACAGATAGGAATATTTGCAACATAAATCAAAGCAGCTAATTAGGGGTTTTTAGTTGTCCCCCTGAGAGAGAGCTTAGAGTGTATTATTTTATTGGGATATTTTAAATTAAACTAGCTTCTTGGTGTAAATAATTCACAAGTATACTTATCACATTGTCAATGCTGAATTTTTAAAAATCAAATTATAGCAATTTTTATGCTGATGTTGCTTTTTCTAGACAAAACATGGTTTTAAATCCAGATTGCTTTGCATCTTCACTCATACTGGTATTCATTCCAGAGTGTGAGTGTCCCAGGAATTTAGAAATATCTCTGTTTTTATGAAAATATATTTATTTTGTGCTCTAATTTTTCAAAACACACTTTGCTACTGATATAATCTGATGCTCTAGCTCCTGTTGAAATAACTGGCATAGTCAAATCATCCCTTCACTGGTAACCATTTTGGACTTAGCAACATGAACAATTTTAGTAACTTCGCAATATCAGTTTAAAAATCTTGTTGGCACAGAACACTGCATCATCAGTGCTTCTCATCACTACCTGCAACTGTTTAAATATACTTTGCAAGGCTGAAAATTAAGTAATCAGCATTTAGTTTCGTGGGACTGATTAAGGTGTACATCATAGATTGATGATTAGGGTATATAAATAAATGTGACTGAAGAGATTCCTTTTGAAACTCTTGTTTTGTTTCAATTTTGGTAACTTTTTCATCAAGGATCATTTTTGCTAGACACATGAGTTTTTGTCTGTTTTGTGATTCAGTGAAGCCTGTTAATGGTTAAAAAATTCCTAATACAATTCTATTACCAATTTTTCGTCTAGATTTTATTTGTGCTTTCCTTTTTTTCTTTAGAACCACCTGAAAACCTAGTAGCTTAATTTTATCACAGTGCAATGTTTTAGAAAAAAAAATTAGTAGCTGTCAAATAGAAAGAATAACTTTATACTAATTTAATATTTCATTTCTTCACCCTACTGCTTTCTGTGAGAATTCCTCTCCATTGTACTTCACCACAGATATAATCTATGCTTTGAAGATTATGAGATGTTTGTGATACAATCTTCTACTAGACAGGATTTTCTTTATACTTGAATGTTGATATCACCGTTTAGTATGTTGACACTGAAAGTGACTCCAAAGTAAGGAGGACACCAGGGTTGTCAAGAATGGGGTTAGTAGTATGGGTACTGACTCAGCAGATTCATATCCAACAGTTGAGTACCCCTAATAAGGAGGTAAGGGGTTGTATACACTTTTCATGCTTTGGTGTTCCAGGTGGGCTATCATTGGTGGTATAGTACAAGGCCTGACCTAACAAAGACAGAATGAGGATGATTCAAGGAGAAACTGGGCTGCATACCAGGAAACCGAGCCAGTAAGTCAGGGCTTGTTTTTCTAGGTGTTTGTTTCTCTAGATCCCTTGGCTGCATTTCCTAGGTGACTGAACTTTAGCGTACTTTCGGTTATCATGCTTTTACCTGACCATCATACTTTAACACAAATTGCATTTTATCTACTTATTGTTTATTGAATAGTATCATTTCATAACATTCTTCACAGCATTCAGAAAGTGAATCACCTTTATTTGATTTCTGGCAATTAACATGATAACTACAAACTTCAAAAGTAAGTGCTATCTTATTTATATTTATGTTTTCAAATACTTTGTATGGGCCCTTGGAGACCTTTCTGTGTGGGTAATAGAGGCATTCTCTATCGTATGGCTTATTGATGTCCATACTAATAACAATACCTTTGTGTGCATTTGTTACTTTTCTATTGGAAATTTCAGCTCTACCCTATGATTGGTGGGGAATTGCAAGTGCCTGGATCTGAGAGCACCTCACTTGCTAAATAATATATGGTTTCATATAGGATCATATATTTTTATATCTATGTGTGCTTTAAGAACACTTCCACTCTAGCCCAACTTCAAAGAATAAATAAAAAAGGCATCGGTTGCATCTTAAAGATAAATAGCTTTGTTGTTAATCAAATAGATTGAAATTACTATAGGTGTCCACTACTTAGTCACTGGACTTAGTCATTAAGTTTGCCAAGGTTTTCTTAAAACATGATTAAAAGCTTTAGCTAAAAGTAGTTTGAGGACAAAGTTCATTTTCCTTTCTAAATCTTTCCAAAGTGTCTTCATTTTAAAATTTTTTGCCAGTCTCTTTTACCATATTTTGCACCATTTCTTTTCAAAATACTCTGCAAGTCAGTCACAAACTTGATTATCAAAAAGAACGTTGGTCAACAAATACACAATTTCTGCTGCTAAGCTCTCTGAACCCAATAACTTGCTTTCATAGGTTAGCATAAAAAAGAAATAAAAGATTTCAACAAGATTTCCCTACTACATGAAAGGATGGGTGTTGTTTACTTGAATTTTCTGGAAACCTACACTTAGGAATGTATTTACCTAAAAGCTTTGCATTCTAAGCTTGACATTATGTTTAGAAATGAATAGTACCATGGGTAACTACAGTAATTTATAGTGACAGAAAAGTCCTAAGCGAATCTCAGGTATTTCTAGAGAATCATTAAGAAACTTTGACAAGAGAGTCTAAATTGAAGTCATCATCTACATCCCATTGTGAATTTGTAAGTCCATTCGCAACACATTCTTTCTGCTAACCCTTCATATTCCCTGCTCTGAAGCTCTGCATCCTTAGTCAAAAATCTGACTCTCAAGATCTTCCATGGGGATACCCCCAATCATTCTGACTCTGTGGAATAGTGCCATGAACCAAAAGTTTTACAGAATGCTCATCTCTATGCTTGATTTTCTAAATAGTGGTCTTATGGAAATGGTATGCCAAGTACATAAGCCTATTTATAACAATATTTTTGTGATTATTTCTCTTTATTTTTTGTAATTTGTAAGTCATACACTTATATTTAAAAGGGATTAATAGCTTCAAAATACATTAGCTTCCTTTTTTTTTTTTTTTTTCATTTAACAAAGTAGTATTTTTAACCCCTTTCCATGGATATGCTTCCTGTTATAAAAGAAAAAAATCTGCATGGTGATGGATGATTGTGGTGAACATAATATAGTATCAACTAAAAACTGAAGTGTTTCTTGCAGATGGTTTGCAAATCAAAGCATACACCTTTCTAATGCAAGTTGAACGTGCACCATCTCCACTCTTCTCACACTCTAAGGCAAGGGAAGATTTATGAAGGTAGAAATCACAGAATAAGTAGTAAGACCCACACAAAGGAAACTTCATTGTGAACTGGTTGACAGTTGAATCTCAATCATAACTTGAGATCCATTGTTCCCCCAGGTAGGTGGCTGAGAATTTCCACATTGTGAGAAGACATCTACAGACGTTGGCAGTTTCTCTGAGAATGCAGGCTTAACCCAGGTCCTGACATGGTCCTCTGGCACCATTTCATTTTGGGTCCCATTAGCCCAACTGAGTCTATTTTAATGACCACATATTTTCAGGAGTCTCTATTCAGCATTTGGTGGTCAGTAGTATGTATGTGTGTGTATATAGTATATAATAAATAAATAAGTTATATAAAAATAAATATATAATAAATAAAAATATATAACAAAAATATAATAAATAAATATTATTTATTTATACGGTTGTATATTTGAAACCCATAAAATGTCATTAGCCAGTTACTTCGATGGAAAACAAGCAAGTAGAAGTGGAAATGCTCTAGAGAGTATCAAGCAATGGCACTTCTCTCCCTCCCAATTACTAACCAGACCCAACTCTGCTCAGCTTTTGAGATCAGGCACCTTCAGATGGCTTGACCATAAATGGCAATGACTCTCTTGTATACTTACTCTTTGGAATAGCATGAAGTTACTTTTGAGAAGCCCTCGTACTCCATAGGAAACAATCTTCAAACCATCTGCCTAATCTAGTGTATTAATTAGTGTTGAGAATTTTACACAGTGTGAGAACAACTTTTTTTAAGTACACATGGAGCATCTGCCCACGACTATAAAGTTGAATAAGATAAATATATCTTTAATTATTTCTTGAAGAGTCTCAACCTTAATAATTACACACAGCTATTTCCTGGAGTAATTTTATTGTTAAAATCCACAGAACAATTATAAGTTAGGTAATTTATTGGATCAAAATTTGGCTAGATTGCTATAACGTCAACTAGACACTCTACTAATAGTATTCTCATACCTTAGAAAAATGATAAAATGCTACATTTTCTCTTTCTGTACCTTTTACTATTACCTAGTACGTTGGTAAAAATCTTAATTTGTGAAACCATTTTTAAATTTTTAAAAATATAACATGACTTAATCACATATGTAAAAGAAAGTAAAGTAAAAACATAAGAGGGGAGAAAACGCAAAACAAAGTCAGAGTGTTATTAGAAACTCCAAAATCTCCTCAGGTATCAATGACAAAATGTTTGTACTTTGCTTATACTTTTGATATTTACAGTTGAACAGCATCCTTGCATTAAAACAGCAAACAGCTCTCTTGCAGAATGGGGAGTGGAAGCAGGAAGCCTTAGAGAAATGTTATCAATGTTGGTCTGAGGCAATACTTAATATGAGCCCATATTGTTATGAAAAGGTGTTGAACATCATTGAACTTATAAGAGATTTCTATACTAATCCTTCCAAATGTTTCCCAACTGATATCTCATGCAATTTGATTCCATTTTATTTTTACATATAGTGGCTTTAGGAAACCACCTATAAGCTTGTTCTAGAAACATCAATATTTATGGATTTTCTGGTGATAGACATAGTATTACTATTACTAGCCTTTTAAAAAATTTTTAAGTGGAACTTCCAAATAAATTGATTCAAAAGAAGATAGAGCTAATGATAACAACTGGCTTAAGATATAGTGCCCAGTACATACTAAGGCTTGGTAAGTATTAACTAGCTACATAATATGTTAATATGTTTTCAAAAGATCAGAACTGTAAAAACTATAACCTTTGCTAAAACTATAACAAGACTGAGTTGAATGGTTGGTGGTTGATTGCCATTGGAAATTTGATGCATAATTGGTAGAAAAATGCAATATTAGAAAATATACAGAAATGTTATCTCAATAAAAAATATAGCTATAAATACAAAAATGAGCATAATTCTAAAGAAAAAGGCATGCTAAAAATATAAAAGTGTTCAATTGTATGCTGTTCTTCATTAGGATAACATTTAGCAATTTTTTCAAGAGGTGTTGCCATGTAATCAGTCTCTGAATTCAGTCACAACAGAGGAAGAAAAATTATGGGGTAGATTATTATCTGAATTTATATCTCCTTGTAGGAAGGAAATAAGGACTTGGCTGAAAGGTCATGATTAAGCAGAACCATTGTTAGCTTTGGTTGGGTGGGAAAAGAAGAGTCACTTAAAATATGACAAAATGTAAGATATTAAAGACATCAGATTAGTTGTGCTTACTAAAACTCCTCTTCCATAGTATATGAATACATATAAACCATGCACATATTTCTCAAAAATTTTGAAAAGACTCAACAATATACTTAATGTTTCAGGTGCAGTCCAACCTCCCAGCATTGTGATTCCAAGTATTGCTGTCTGAAAAGTGATTCACACCTGACCCATAAAATTGAGGCCAGGCAACATGCTTAAGTAGTTTTTATATAGTTGTACTTGTACTTATAAAATTTCCAATCCTATTACTCATGGTCATGCTTGTTTCCTTCAAGTATTTGTTTCAAATGACACAAGACCTTATAATTTTACGGACCTTGCAGAGGAGAGAGTCAATTAAATTTGCATGTTCCCCAGACACCACTATTGCAGAAGTTTCCCCAGCCACTCCGGAGATAAAAAGGAATTCAATGTTTGTCCCACCTTATATTTTAAGTCCCTGATGTCAAGACTGTGTCTCAAGCACATCTGTAGCTTCTGAATTAATTTGAAGAGATGCAAAGCAAATCCAGGAAAAGTGTGAATGACTAGTAGTGATTGGAATGAATGAATGAATGCAAGTGAATAGTGAATGAATGAGAGAGAGAGAGAGAGTGCTGGGACAAGATAGTTACATTTACAATATCCCTTTTTGATGAAAATGTCTTGATCTAATTAGGATTAAGGTAGAGGTTGTTAGTATGTATTTTTCTGAGTCCAAATAGATAATGTGAATAAGTGAAATTGCTAGGTATAATATGGGGAACAGAACTTTGGTAAACAAGAGGGAATGGTGGGGTCTGTGTTGTATACAATTTATGACATTCTAAACCAGAATTATTATAATTTTATCATTTTATAAAACTGAAGTCATGCCAGCAATAAGCTTGAATCATAGACATCTTGGATAAAAGAGAAACTACTAGGACTCAAAACTTCTGGAAAGATGTCTTTTACTGTCACTCTGTGATCATTGATCTAAAGTAGGTAGGGCTTACAAGTTTCCCCAAAAATCTAAAGTTCAATGAACCTATTAGCATGATTTGGTAGTTTAGTTTTGGGGTCTTGGAATGCTATTTTCATTAACTTATACAGAAAAAAAAATGTAGCATTCCCAAACAAAACAACCTACAAATCACACTGAATAAAATCATTTGACTTTTGAATAACATTCTACTTTTAGAAAGACTACTTTCCAAATTTAATTTTACATCACTATTTTGTGTAGAAAGAAAATGGAAAAAAAGACTAAGCCTGTACTTGAAAAAATATTTTACCATTTAAAAATGTCAAAAATTTAAGAAAGTAAAGAAAATGGAAAAGACAATGCATTTCCTTTTTTTCAGACTCAGATACAATTTAATAATAATTCCAAAATAAGAGATATTGAAGGTAAATAAGACCATGAAATTTCCTAACACTTGATTTTAATACACTGTGCTAATTTTCTAAACTCAGAGGAACCAATATTTACAGATATGGAGTACTTATGAAAAATCTGGCATCAGATATATTATATATATGTATATGTTTATATATATGTGTGTGTGTGTATATATATATATATATACATAGAACCCTAGATTATATGAACTAGGAAACATATCTCAATAGCAGTACTAGAGTGCAGAGTTTGAGACTGAGATTTATAAATGCTTTTCAAAGCATAGGGTTTGGAAAACCTATGAGCAGACATCTGTTTGTAAAACCTGGATTTTTTCTCAGGACTGAAGTCAAAACTAACTGCCATGGAAGAGGGAGAAAGAGGAAACTTACTTTAATTGTTCATCTACATCAGAAAGTCCAGTATCCCTGAGATAGGAACCACTGCAATAAGATGGGAATACGTTCTCCCCAAGGAAGATTGTTGCTTAATTATGACTACTGCTCATCATCAGGTGTAAATTTTGCATTTCCCAACCTAATCCTTGGCAGCATCAATACGTTTCAGTAATGGTTCATCATAAATCCAACATGCTCCATCTTCATGAAATAACCTTGTCTCCCACTGAATTTCCTTCTCCTCCTTTCTCGAGCTTCTGTTCTTTGTCTTTCTTCAAGTCTATCCTTGGCTTCAGTTACTGCATCAATATCTCTTATTTTTAAGTTGAAAGTAACATCCTTCCAAAGGCTGTGGGATTCATACTGATCATTCTGATCTTCTAACTTCCTTACTTTCTTCTTTATTATAGGCAGCTTTTTGGTATCTACAAAAACTGCATTTTCCCCTGTGGCATAGTTGGCATACATTACACCGTTCCATTCCCCTTCAATTGAGCAAAAGGACTTCTTGTCATTTGGAGAAAAAATTTCAGCAATGATTCTGTGCTTCTTGCCCCCATAGAAAGGCTTAGGGTGGAAGACAATATTTGCACTATAGCCAGTTTTGGAACAATTTATGTTGCATTCTCCTCCTAGTTCCACCCATGGTACTGGGAGTATGAACCTTCCATAGCCATTGGGGAATGTGAGAATGTAATGCTCATCGTCATCTAGATACGTGACACAGCCCTATCCTGTGTTGTGCACCCCAGTCGACATGCCAAGGAATTATGATTTGGTCCAGGTATGAGCATTGAATTGTATCTTATTAAAACATTCAGCAGAAAAGGCTGAAATGGTTGGATGATGTGAAACCTTTTTAGCCACAAATGTTACACAGTTTTTGGAAACCCAGGGAACCGGTCCTTCAGAAACTAGCTCTGAATTCTCTTCAGTAGCATTTTGCAATATGCAGTGACACTAAAAAATTTCGCCCAAAATGGGATTGTATGGTTTTTTGACAACTGATCATTCCTTCCTGCATGAAAGGCTGAGAAGTACCACTTCACAACCTGAACCATATGGTCTCTGGCATCCTTCTGGTCACTAATGCTCACAAACAGATCCGGCTGTGCAAAGAAGTCTGCATACATTTCCAAAAGAGATCTTCTCCCAAGAATAAATGTTGGATGAACTACCTGTAACAGGAGATGCATGATAACACTCTTATGTTCTTCTACTGATCCTGCTTCCCCTTCATTATCTCTATCATCATGTGAATCAAAAAGGTCAGAATCACTTGTTCCATTGGATATGGAAGAATTAAGGTGGTATCTGGGTGCTTCAGATTCTATCCTGAGCTGTTATGTGTCAAAACTGAGGCAGATCCAGAAGAATCTATTAAACGTTTTGGGGATGAGCCACTTTGATGGAATTCATCTGCATCATAGAATTCATCCTCACTGCTGAATAAGTATTTGGAGATAAGTTGACATGGCTTGGAGAAGTTAGACTGCTACTAGGTGGTGAGTGTTCACTGCCTGTACTATTTGGTGTTGGAGTTTGATGATGTCCCAAAGTAGCTAATATAGGTCCAACGGGGAGGGAAGATGGACGTTGCACAACTGAGTAGGTTCTGGCGGTAAAACTGTCTGGGTAGGCATTGTGCTGATTACAGGCTCCAAAGGACTAGGTTGATATATTACATCTACAGGATTAATAGTGCTTTTTAGCAATCTGCAGCAACACAATGCAGTGTTTAAACTATGTGTTGTTACACGAGATTAAGAAAACAATTTGCTATTTCACACAATCAAAGGTATCTGTTCTTTATTTGTATTTTAACTTTAAACTTGTAACTGTAATACTGAAAATGGTAAACCATAGCCTGACCTTACCAGAGGTGCTTAAAACTGCCCCACTTGACCTTAATGAATAACAATATATTGGAAATCTTAGCACAAACAAAATTTTAACACAAACACAAAAATAATTTTTAACTTGTTTTTCACAATCACAATTAATGATTTCTTTCTTGACAATTAGTAACAAATCATGGGTACACTGAAAATGAATGACATACTTGTTTTTTTAATGTTCACTAAAAAATTAAAATTTCCAAGATTTGAATGTCATTATCTAAAGAGACATGGAGAATGACCAGACAACAGAGTACTACGAAGTTTGCATAAATTGCACAGACTTTATAAACTGACGATAGCTAAATTCTTTAAGAAATTTCATTGAAATTTTTATTTTATTTTTGTTTAGTTTCTTCAAATTTAAGATGAACTCAATGAGGTAGGGGTCAACTCAAAGTCTTTAAAAAGCATTCAGAACATTTTAATTCATACCTTGGTTTCCTTCACACAAGAGTTCATTGAAAATATTTAAGTGCAAGATTTAAAATAAAAATTCCCATTGAAACAGCTAAGAAATCGAATGTATAGCAAAGTTGTTTAGTTATAACTGTGTGAAGGGCAAGACAATCTTTGTTTATTTCTTTCTTCTTCTTTGTCTCTTTTCAACCATATGGACTGGACTAATGGAAAGGTTGGGATGATGGGAGGAAAGGGGCAAATTTTGTTTGCTGAATGTTTTTAAACTGTATGTTGCAGGACAATTTTATCTGGCATCCCTCTGCTTCTTCTGTTCTGATTCTTTTGGTCCTTCCATCAACTCTGTTAAGGTCTTGCTCCAGGGAATAAAGTCTTAAGAAGTGAAGTACTAAGTATCACCTGCTTTGTTAAAAAACTAGAAAAGTGTTAAAACAAAACTTAAAAAAATTAAATTATTTAATTGAATTTCTCATCTAAGGGAAAAGTATATTTCACAGTGTATGGAAATATCCAAATTAATCCAAGGCTACTATTGCAAATATTATTGCTAGATTATGATGGGTAAATGAGAGAAACAAAGATTGCTGTTTCACTTAGAGTTGCTAACCAATTCATTACAGGCCAAACTCTGCTGATGATAACATTTTTAGCATTTGATTTTGACAGAGTAAATTATTTTCCTAAATAATTTTTCCTAAATAATTATAGAATGTGTAAATGGATTAGAGAGGAACAGTATAAATAATAGTTTTGTAATTCTGACTTGGCAAAATATTCCTAACAAAATTATACTACTGGTATCCAAATAGCAAAACCATGCTGAAAGGCAGCGTCAGCAGGAATTAATGAAGCTGAGGAAAGTGGTAATCAGTGTTTCCATAAAATGTTTCATTTTTTATTTTTTTTTATTTTTTTATGTAATCTTTCAGAGGGAACAGTATAATTTTTTTTAATTTTTTTATAATCAAATAGTTTATATATATATACATTTCATATCTTTGTAATACCAG